>CAEFZY010018688.1:0-59217 GCA_903066815.1 Brachyrhaphis roseni | reverse complement strand
TATATATATATATATATATATATATATATATATATATATATTGTCCCCGCCCCCCCTATGCTCTGCTGTGCCAGGCCCCAATTATAATTATAATAGCCCTCAATCCCATTAGCAAAGGCACAACTGGAATGTCTACTTTTATACCACTTATAATAAACACAATTTTGTACTCACGACACCTCAAAAGGGGAAAGACACTGTTGCAGGCCTTTTTGGAGAAAACATTGAGAGCGTTGAAATTTCCCA
This sequence comes from Brachyrhaphis roseni, assembly GCA_903066815.1. NCBI lineage: Eukaryota > Metazoa > Chordata > Actinopteri > Cyprinodontiformes > Poeciliidae > Brachyrhaphis > Brachyrhaphis roseni. Next base: position 58,971 of record CAEFZY010018688.1, on the reverse strand, counting down.
GAAACAATGTGTGCGCTGAAAGTCACAGAGGAAAACATTGAGTGCGTTAAAATTGCCAGCTAGTTTAGCTTAGCTAAGCTTCATGTAGGTCTCCTCTCTCTTCTGTCCTGGCCGCCCCCAAGCTCCTCTATCGTTTTCCGAGTGTCATACTCCCCATATGTTTGTCTTCCTTTCTTTCGGGTTTGTCACTCGCCTTTTTTCGCTCGCAATCCACGCAAAACCTTCTTCCTTCTCCTTGTATCTTGCCCCTCCCCCACGAATCTCACAATCAATCCCCACCAGCGCCCTGTCAGGTCGTCTTGGTAACCAATCGAATGACTTTGGCAAGCTGTTTTAACAATTTGAGATATCTGGAATGTAAGGGCGGCAAAACCGAATTTATGTTAAAACGGATTGTCATAGCATGACTAATACAATGAGTGTAGGTTACGTCACACCAACATTGCGATATTTAAATAAGGTAATAATGTTGCTAAAACATTGCTGTTTTAACAATTAATACATAAACCAAATTAATTAATAAGTAACCACCTTTACTCTATATTAAAATTTTAAAAAATTATGACATAATATGAAAACTATAGCTGTCATAAATTCCATTTGCTTTTTAATATATTTGTGTTATGACGTGATCTAAGAATTTCGCTGACCTTAAGATCCATATGCACATTACAATAACCCACAGGTGTCCCACAATGATCTTTTTCAGCATCCATTTATTCAATTCCAATCCATTCAGGTTGCATGGAAATTAGTGCCTAAGTAATGGGCTAGTGGCCTGGTTATCAGTCTAGCACATGGTCTACATAATGTCACAAATAGCAGACAAACATGTAGAATTACAAATTAACCCAACTTGCATATTTAGGAGAAGTAACTGGACTAGGGAAAAATATGCAAATTCCACATTGTGCCCCATGCTTTATCCATTTCTAATTTTGTATTTTTTTATTTATTTATTTTTTAGGCTGCACAGTAGTTCAGCTGATATCATTGTTGCCTTGCAGCAAGTAGGTCCAAATCACATCCTGGGGTCTTCCTACATGGAGTGTGCATGTTATCCCTGTGGAGGTGAGGGTTCTCTCCAGGTACTCCGGTTTCGTCCCACAATCTAAGTCAATCTGTGACTGTTAGGTTTACAGGTCTCACTAAAGTTTGCCTTTGGGGTGTGCGTGCATGGTAGTTTGTCCCGTCTATCTCTATGTTGCCCTGTGATGGACTGGAAACCTGTCCAGGTTGTACCTTACCTCTCACCAGATTACTGCTGCAAATAGGCACCTGCATTCCTCACAGTCCTGTAAGGACAAATGCATGTAGATAATGGATGGATGGAGGAATGGAGGGAAATATTTTTTATACTTAGGAAATTGCGTAAATTTAGCAACTGGATTTTCTCCAGTGCTAGACTGCTGTCATTTCCTAACAGATGCACTATTTCAAGAATAAGTCTGATTCATTTTTGAAAGGAGAGCTGTTGATTCAGCTAATGAATCAAGCCCTCTGTTTCATACAGCTCTTAATACATGTTGATTTCTATATTATTTTTGAAAGAACTGTTTGTTCTGTCTAAAGACAAAAAAAATGTGTCTCAATATAAATGTCAGGCTTGTTGAACAATCATGTTTAGCTGTCCATTTATTGCTGGCTTTAATCTATAAAATATAATACATAAAAAAAAGATGAAAGAAAAGAACAATGAGAAATAATACTCAAATTCATAAATAAACTGTTTGGTTTTCAAGACAATGAGAATTATAATGTATAGATCACTTGATATAGTAATGCCATATCAATGACACCTTCAGCCTTTACAGACTTTTCTTCCTGAAAGCCTCTGTTGTGACACAATCATTACAAATTGATTGCAAAATAGCTAACAATTGTGATTAAATAATTAAATTCTTGTCTATGCTTCAGAGAATCGGGAGAAAATTAACTTCCCAGCAACCTCATTTTTTTTTCTGAACACGAAATAATGATTTTCTGCCAGTCTAATTACAAAGCCAACATCTGATCAAGCTTACATCCAGAGGGGATTATCACATGCACTGGTATTAGACCTCATTACCAGCCTGAGTGCAGAATTATTACATCTTGTAATTGGATGGTGAGATTTATATACAGATCAGACCGGTTTCTTTAGGATTGTAATTACAGGCTTCGCTGGTTAGCTACTTATCACTCAGGAGTGGAGTGCAGGAAATCAGCATGTGGAAGAGCATTTCATTAACCTCTCGCCCTGATGGAGTGGGTAACACTATACCTAACATGTCTGTTTTAGGAACAACAGCATAATTTGCTCATCAAACAATTTATCACACCCTGCTTTGGACAATGCCAGATAAAAGACTTCACACTGAGATCAGCTCTTGAATAAACAATTACAGGAAATATGTCTCCATAAACTATCATTTTTTTACTGTTGACTAGGCCTTATTTTCTAATTACCCAAGATAAGTGTTAGTCTTTGCCCTCAATAGTAGCTTCATAAAGCACACAGTGTGAATTAGCGCCTAGGGTTAGCAGAATAAAAAGATTTTAAACTGCATCTGGAGAGGAGTGAGGAGTATAAGGTTATTCATGGATCTTTAGACATGTCTGTGCTTTCTACGACCCATGTACTTTGCTAATAAACACACGTTTTTTCTATTAATTTCTCTTTGTCGACAGAATGTTCTGCCATCAGATCATGTAAATAATTGAAAATAATATATTTTTTATAAGAAAAAGCTGAATTAATAGAGGTGTGGGCACCTTACTCTCTCTGACACCAATCTTTCAAATACATTTAGACGAGACTTGGATGTTCCTGTTCATTGCAAGAACAAAATACTTAAAGGACATCTTCAAACCACACCGCTTCTAGTCAGTGAGTTGATGCAATCTGCTGGGTTTCCTTAGAGAGAACACTTTTTAACAATTTGTAATGTGTATACTTTACTTGGAATCTGTTTGTATTATTCAATAAGTTCCTTGAAACTATGTGTTGTCGATTGACTGCATATAAATAAACTGAATTTAATTGAATTCAATTTAAACAGTTGCTTTGGTTGCAAACATATCATTTATCGTGCACCACAGTAAATCTTCTGTGACTGTATCAAAGCCTAACACTTTTTCACTTTTTAATGAATTGAAAGCAAATGTAGGGCAAATAAATTGAAAAATGACAGAAAGTGGGGGGCGAAATATGAGGAAAAATGTGTTGACCTGATGGAACGCAGCTCATTTGCTGACACAACCAGAACAAAAACAAAAGCATCAGCATCTCTTCACAGTTAACACCCATACAACTCACTTTCTTATTGCACATCACAAAGTCCACCTCTGTAACAATCAATACAGACCTACATTTTATGAGACAAGGAGTTAACATGTTCAATTACGCCACAGACAGCTCTATTCTTTTGTAACAAGTAATCTGGGTGGTGAAATCAATACTGACAGGCTCACGGCACGCTAGCTAATTTCATATTACCTCCAACCAATAGCAAGGCAGTTCGTAATGGAGCTGTAGTTCCACTTCATTATAAGAATAGAGGTGGGGGGGATCAATACTACCGTAAATGCACACATGCTCACGTTAACACACACATATAAACACTAAGTCAAACACACACAGACAAAAAGGCCACTCTGCTACATCAGAGTCCCCAAGGGGCTTCACAGAGCTGTCTGATGCAGGGCAGATGGGCTGGATGGAGAATGAGTGTGTCGGGTCATAACCCCTCCCAAAATAAATGACATTTCAAATCTTCGGCACACAAACACTTGCAATGACGTGTCTTGCCCGCATATTTTTCTTTTTCATTGTTAAACATTTTCAAGGTAAATGCAGCCTTTTTTGTTTTCAACTATAAACACACATGAATACATATTAACAAAATCAATGCTTATCTTTTTTCTCAGCAAGGTCATAGTCTCCAAAAGAAAAAGAGAGAAATTGGAGGTTAAGTTTTAGAGATCAGTCTTCTCATAGATTATCTGTCTCATATTACACTGTCTCTACATATTTTATTTAATCAAAGTTACATACTGCAGCTTTAAGGGAATTTTGTCCATTAAACCTGTGAAAACATTACCATATACAATAAATAATACGGTAATAAAAAAACAGTTTAGATTACCATAAGCAATCAAATGAAAGTGAGTTTAATGAAAGCAAGTAAAAGTTCTACATTTACAGTGTCACTAAGCGCAGATGAAGCAGTAGGAATATTGCAGGTAACAAGACTAAATACTCTGAGGACTTAACTCTAACATCCTTTTTTTCATAAGTTCTTGTTATCCAATTTGGATTATTGCGCTCATTAATAACCTTTTGCAAGTTGTGCTTCAAGCTCTGTGACAGCAGCATCATTTAGGTTCAATAAAGGCCAGCCTCACAACAGTTGACTATATAAGAACACCTCATAGAAGAGCTATGTAAAGATTAAAAGCATTTAAATACATTTCACTCTAAATACTTCTTAATTTACCTTATGGCTTTCTGTCAATTTCCTTGCAAATATTCCATATGGAATTTTGGTAATCAAATACTCAGGTTTATGAGTTTGACAGAGACAGTTCTCAAAAGCATAACAAATGCTACATGAACAACCCTGATAGCAAGTGGAGGTTTAAAAGATGTAATACTCATGAGTAACATTAATAAGCTGCAATGACTTATTAATGTATGATGTTTTGTTGGATGTTTTACTGGACTACTGTTTTGTAGTGGATCTATGTAAGGTTGTTATGTAAAATCAGAGACATTCTAGGGGTTCTTGCTATTCTTTGTTACGAACAAATGTTAATGTCAAATCAATTCAAATCAATTTAGTTAATTAATTTACCATTGATTCACAAAAAATGTTATCTCAAAGACAAGCAGAATTCTCATACAGAAATATAGAATCAAATTATTACTGAGACCAGTCACATTGACAGATTCAGACTACACATTTCCCAATGTGATCAGTTATTATAACACAATCCAGTCAATGTTTATTGCCCATACTGACAAAAAATATTTTGAAGAAGCCCAGCTCTTTGTATCAAGTCATTGACTTTGCTGCAAGCCATTATCCAAGGCAAGCATGTGGTGACAGTGGAAAGGAAAGCTTCTGACAGAATGAAGCCTAAAGCAGGATTCACCTCACTATGAGCAACTACCTGCAGTGACCAACAAACAGAGCAAACACAGAAAGCAAAGCAAACACAGAAGCACTGGTCAACAATAACATCAAGGTTAAAAAAATAAAAATAAATAAAAAAACATTCACAATGTTATACTGAACTGCTTGTTTTGTAGTATTAGCTGAACATCCAAATAATTTACAGAACAGAGAAAAACATTATTTTATTCAAAATGTTGGTTTAGAAATGTGCAAACTCCAAAATAAATCATATAACTTTTTTCAGTTGGTTCTACTTAAACTTGGACAGTTTTATATTTCTTTGTGGGAATTCTTTAGTTAAATGCATTTCCAGTAATATAATTCTTATGGCAACAGACAAAGGCAAAGTAAGAAAACTGTGTCAAGTCTATCAGTGTATGGAAAGACTTTAACTCTAAGATAGTCAAAGGAAATCACTTGTGCATTTCCCCTTCCCATTATCTAATTAGCCTCCTATTTCTTTCCCATCAGTGCGATGACCTGGATTTTGTTGAAATGGTGCTGGTCAGCCAATATGAAATCTGGTGAGAGAGGCCAAACCATTTGGGGGGTAGCAGAATCATAAATCAGCAGCAGCGGGAGAGAAGAGTGAAGAGGATTTATAAAGATGTTGTACTCAGGCAGCCCACTTGTGGACACTGTGATGAATTCATAAGCACATTGCCAAGGCAAACTACTTTATTATCCTACAGCCCAGTGGTCATTAATCTCCCTGGGAGGCCAGCATCCTGGAGGATCACCAGACCAAAGAATTTATTCAGGCCTGAAGGAACCCATTTCATTAGCCATTCAATCTGTTCAGCTGCTCAGCTTCACCCTTTGCACTACTTTTTCTTTCCTTTCTTTTTAGTGTACAAAATCGGATAAACAACATTTCAGTTCTTATGTTTTTATTATGATACATTATATATTTATAGTAGGGATTACAAGAATGAGACTGTTAATCACCACAAAGTGGCGTATTTATATGTGGTTGATTGTTTACATAATCAAGATAATATTACTACTTTGATAATGAAAAACATTCATTTCTGCTGTACCTCACAGGGTTCTAAAATACAGATGTGACAATTTGTATGGTAACAAGTGGCGCAAAACAGAAAAAAAAAAAATCATAACTAAACTCTTAAGATATTTTTGTAAAAGACTGTTTACTGAAATCCAGGATAATTTGTATGGTTTCCTTTGTTTTCTAATACCGTGTATATCACAAAAAAACTAAATTGGTTTCTAAAACCAAAGATGGACATAGAAATATAGTGCCACACAATCATAGACACCCTGTCTCTCATAAATCTGTCACTGACATTGGAAAGTTTGAGTTTACAAGACTAATAATGTTAGTTTCACAGGTGATATGCAATCTTGCAAGTTGTTAACAAAATAAATAATTGTAAAGTAAAGAATAGATGCACAGTGTTTTGATACTTCTCAGTGTCCACTGGAAAAGCCCAACTTTTACATGCAGGATATTATACTGAGTGTTCTGATGTGGAGACGTCTACTGTATCATGTAAGCAAAGAAGTTCTTAGGTGGTTGAAATGAGATCAAATTTTGCATTTAAAATGCTTCACTTTGCTATGTTTTGTATGACTTATAAGGGTTTACCAAAAGTACATGTGGAGTAATTTTTGTCAACCACAGTCTATCCCAAAAGACTCTTTCCACTTTAAACACTTAACAGGCTAAATAAATAATGATTGCCTGCACACTCCCTGTGCGTGGGCATGTCTCAGAGCTAAAGGCACAAGCCACTAACCCTGGGTCCCAGAGCACCAGGAGTCCTTAAAACCAATAATTTCCTTCCATTCAGTCCACTACATTGCAGCTGTGCGTCTGGCAGATTATAGGCCTTTAAGTACTATTGAAGTATGAAATGTGACTCTAGAGCCTATAGACTGTCAAAGGAAATGTAAAAATCTGAAGAGAGAAATATATAAGGACAGAAGGACAAGAGAGGCGAGTAACAGAAGGCAGACACAGCAATCCCAATATGTAGAAAAGAATCAAGAAGGTACAGACTGTTCCCCTTACATGCCTTTATCCTATTGAGACAATATTTTGGTTATAATAAAGGGTTACAAGGTACATAATGTAGTACTCAAAGGCATATGTTTTTATAAACTGCTGTGTTTACGTGCCTGAAGAATTATCTGGTTTAACATATGTATATGTACTCCAAGTTACTGACTTTGTTACTATTTTTTAATTAGTAGGAGTTTTCGAGCCTGGTCAACCCGACTCTCCACTGGATAGAACATAGCTCTGTCAAAGCTTTTTCTCAACTATGGAAATAATGCATATATCATTTTCATTGCAGGGTCATTAATGGTTAAACATAATTTACAAAAATTATATTTTCTAAAACTTAAGTTAATTTTCTAACTGAAAGACAACTCCTCTCAAACACTCCATCCAGCCATCATCTTCCATTTAAACCATACCAGGTTGTGGAGGTAACCTGTCCAAGAATGAAACCCAGGAATCTCCCTGGGATGTGCCTAAAAATCTCCTAATATTCGGAATTAGGAGGCATTCTGATAAATTTACCAACACATCCTAATTGGCTCTTTTCTATGAAGAGCAGCAACTCTTTTCAGTCCAAATAATTTAGAAAGTGTGCTTATAGCTCAGGCTGGCCCTGTGTATCCAGAATAATTTGTACACAGTATGCAAGGTCAAACTAATGACCAAATGTAAAAATGTTTTTGTTGATTAAAGAAATAAATATTAGCTTCTTTATAGCACATTAGTCCAAAAAAGGGTAAAAGCTATGCAAATTGCTTGCTTTCACTCTAATACACTGTCTTTTTCTGTATTTAGGTTATTGCAAACAACCTCTGAACCATCAGTCATGGGTATGAATGTGTCACATGACCTGTATATATACAGCATGAAGACAGATTTGCACAAGCCCATACAGATGTGCAACCTAATCCCTTCACACATACACAGTCATTCAGATCAACCAGACTTTCCTTCCTCCAGCTGTGAAGCAGTGCTAAGGCCATGTATCCTGATGGCATTGATGGTGCTTCATGTAGACCTCTGGTCTGTGAAGGTTAACGTCCTCACCTCGGTGGAGTCAGTGCAAAGGCTTGTGATAGATGGGAATGCAGTGCAGCTCTCCAGTGAAAACAGAGGCTGCTAGCTGAGGCCACACTTTAGTTTGTCCAGGTATAAATTAAAAATAAGAGGATCACAAAATGTATACATCCAGCAAGCTTAGCCAAAGAATAAGGCAATCTTTCTCAGTGTTGATACTTAAAGAGTCTACATCACATACAGCTAATAACTCAAGTTAAGTGCCAGCAATTCCAGGGTTACATTTACTGTAGAATTATAGATTGCAGATGATATATTGGATTAACTGTCGTGCCCAATATATTTTTTATATCTCCACGCTTAATAAATTCTATAGGCAAATAATAACAGTACAACAGTATTACAGGGGTTAGGTAAAAGTTACTGTAAATAATTTCTGATAGATCTAGCTCTTTATAAATATATCACTCACATATTATTTTTTAAAAATTAGGAATAGTATATGAATATTGCAAAGTACTTTTTTTCTTGTCTTTGCCTACTAGCTAATTTGCGCACTCAGTACCTGTTTGGACTGTGCTACTGACTACAACAATAAAATACGCCTTGAAGATCTTAACCAAACAGCTTTGCATAACACAAATAAAAATAAACCTATAACAGCAATGGTAAAAACAGATCAAATGGAGTGAAGCAATGGTTATGTGTGTTTTGAGGGACTTCATATTATCAGTTACATAGTGTACAGTGCCCTTCAAATCTGATTCAGCCCAAATCAATAACTTCTAAGACATATTATATTTTGAGGATATATTTCACCAATCATGGGAAAGTTTCATAGATTTTAAAACAAGGCGTGTTACAGGTTTTGATTATTGTTAAAACCAAACCTTGAATGATATATAGAAAAACAGGTTTTGGTGGTCTATTCACATGCGGTATGTAGTAGATTGCAACTAAGATATGTTCACAATTCAAGTGGATTTGAAATCCAAAATGACTTTTTTATCTCATTCAGGAATAAATATGCCAAATTATGGCCTACTTCTGTACACTCATATACCTGATTAGATTCACCCAATATCCCAGTTTGGAAAACTGGCTAAGTAAATTAATAAAGAAAAAACTGTGGGAAGACAGGAAGTAAGAAAGGATCCCCAAAAGCCAAACAAGGAATGAAACATGAGATGGAAGAGAGACTGAACAGGAACTGAGAAAGAATGATTTTGGACCATAGTGAATGACACCGCACACAGTGTTGCAAACAATCAAAGCTTAAGTGAGACCTACTCATGCGTGAATTTGAACTTGGCTAAATTGTGCTTCTGAACATCTGATAGGTGCTGTGGAAAAGAAAGCCATTAGAGCCGGTTCAGGTAAACAAAATAGGACTCCAGTGGGAACAAGCAATATTGAGGCATTGAGGGGGTGGGTGGGCATCTTTGAAGTGGCTCGGCGTATTCCCCAGACAACACAGAGATATTTATTTGAATAATGTGCAGATTCACACCCGAGTGAGCAGAGATGTGTACAAGGGGTGGGAAGATGACGGTTTAATTTCTAATTCGAGTGAAGAGCGTTGAGTGAAGGAGGAAAAAAAAGGAGGAACAGAGACAAGGGAATTAAAATGAGTGAGAGAGACTGTGACAGAAATGAAGACCTAGATAGGAAGACAGATGGTAGTATATCAGTTTCCCTCAAAAACATTTTGACACTTTAAACCTAAGGCAGTTTGCGGGCAGTAAATAAAGGAATGTGAATCAATAGTCAGTGATAAGGAGATAGGGCAGTTAAATATGAAATACAGTCTAACAAAATGGTATAGATTTCCAATGGAAGCCACGTGACACAAGCTGCTTTGAAATGCAAAGAAGTATCTCATGCACATTGTCCTTCTCTGGCCTGGCCACCTATTGATTGGCTAAAATAAATTCTATTGATCATTGAATATTTAATTGCGATAATTAAATCTCACATAGAGGTACTTACACACCATTTCCAGTTTTCACAGTCTTACTCAAGAGACCAGTCTTTGACTCATTCAAGCTCTATGACAGCTTTGTAAAGAATGGCTTGCAGTCACCTGTAATAAAACTAAATGCAGAGCTCATTTTGAAACTGTTGAGCAGGCCAATTTTTGTCAACTTGCATTGAACACACTTTTCCATAACATATAATACTGCCAACTAAGAACAGTTTGTGCAAATTAGGAACATCTCCCAATTTTGTTAAAGAAATGCTTACAGAGTATTGGCTCTGTAAGCAACCGCAGGGCTAACCTTAAGATCTCAGAATCTGATTTTGTTGCTCCAAAACATGCCAAGTACTTCCAATAAGCTGAACTGTGTTAGTAAGAGTACTTGAAATTTTAAATATCAATTTCACCAATAGAAAAATCTGTATCAGATGACCTCCAAATGCAGTTGCTGTCTTGATGTAAGCTTTTCAAATTATTCAAATGACCACACATCAGCATACATACATACATACATATTCATGTTGATGTCATAGATTTAGTCTAGAATAAATGCACATTTATGACAATTACATGTTCTTTCAGCAGGTGTATTATGCCACTGAAATGTTTATTTTCAGTTATCACGACTCCTTGGTTTTTATAGCTGGTTTATGTCACAATTTTGTTTTAAATTTTGAACCAGGCTTACTGAATATTTTTCTCTCCATAAACAGAATATTTTTAGCAGCTTTTTACATTTACTTTTTGTCAGCTATGTATGTATTTCTTTAATGATTTCTCAGAGACAAATTTAAGTATAAAAAAAATATGCAACAGAAGATTTATGTGAGGGAAAAATACATTTTCACTGCACTGTAAATAAGATTTGAACTGATTTTGTTCTTGATAAATACATAAGAATCAACTGCTGTTTTCTGGGGGAACATCTTCAGGAACGTCTTGACGAAAATGTTTATAAAGTGATAGGGCAAAAAAACATGAAGTTAGAATAATGACTGTACTTGACTGACAATATGTACAACATTAGGAGATTGGCAAACAACAATAGGTCGTTGTAAGAATAGTGTGTGAGGTCAGCTTTACATACATGGTTTAGTGTTTAACAAAGTCCAAATCAATAACTCTTATTAGAGACTACAATCATGGCGGTGGCGACTCAGTGAGCCAATTAACACCATTGACCACCCAGATAGAAAAAAGAAAAGACAGGAGAGATAAAGACAGAAGATTGAGACAGAAAAAGAAATAGGCAAGTATTAAAGGAGGGGCTGCTGTAACTTCCTCTGGTCTTGTTTTTCTTCTCACTGGATGTGAGGTTGTGGAGTAAGTGGAGAACAGGATTCCCACCAAATGATAGGCCCCAAGGGTGTTCAGCTGAGGACACCCTGACAGAAAGCAGACACCGTCTATCTCCCAAGAGGAAATGAGTATGTGTTCATATGTAGCAGCAGCGGGGGGAGGGAGGGGTTGAGTTTTGGGGAAGCTGCTCCTCATCTGACACACACACACCCTATGTGTGCATCATTTACAAGCACATAGGACATGCAGTACTGGGAATTTGGCACTCCTTGCCTTCTCACCAGTGGTTCTGAATGAAAATGAGGTCAAAGAACTGTAAGGTCTGTGCCTAGGCTCATTTCCAACTTGCCCCTGTAAAGCTTGACCAACCTGTTTGCGTAACCATGTGGAAGATAACCTAAACTTGGAAACATGTATTACACAATTTCCTAAATAGTGATACGCCAGGAATGATAGATTTATCTAACCCTGACTCTGGTCAACAGATATTAGTCTACTTATCAGTGTAATCATGAGTGAATGTTATTTTAGCATGAATTATTTTTCCTTTTTGTCTCACAAAACAGATCCGACATTGAACATTGAATTTTAATATTCTATCTTTCGTTGTAAAATGAATACAATGATAAGAGAACACTTTTAGTTTTTAGTTTTTTAAGGATTTAAAGATTGGTGCTTCTTGCAAATAAAAAGAAAGTGCTGAAAGGGACATCTGCTTCTTGTCACCTGGCAGTGTGGTACTTGTTGCAGAGGTTATCATACTCCCTATATCGGGTTGTGTTCAGAGCATGGAAACCTCCATCCTCAAGGAAATGCTTACAACCAGCATGCTGATGGCCGTATGAGGTACTGGGGGCAAAAGGTGAGAGCAGAGGAAGGACCGGAGGAAAACAGACAAGAGAGGGATGAGCAGCACAGATAGTGGCACAGACATGTGACACAACATGTTTAGGACCCCTTCATCCCGTGAGAGGCCCCTTGGAGCTATGGTGATATCCATGGATATGCACTGTATTTGTAAACGTGTGAATGACCATAGTTTAACAATACCCAACTATGCTCCTGGCAAAGAGAGGGTATTAAAAATTAGAAGCATAACTTTGTTACTTGTGACTCAAATAAAGATGCTTGTGTCAGCTCTATGAAACATACAACTTTTACAAATTAAATATCTTGTTTTATTTGAATACCTAATTGATCAAAGCAGACTTAGTGCAAAAAACTGTGAAGGAAAACAAGATGAATCTTAATAGAACACTTTTTATTACATGTGCACTGATTTCAGACAAAGTAATATAAGAAGGATCTTAAAACCAGAAAATAAATTAAACATTAAAGATTTTACTTTTATATAAATTTCTTTTGAAAGCCCAGCTTGAGTTGTAGCTAGAAGTGACAACAATGTCTGTGTTATGTTAAGGATAACAATGACTTCTAATGAATTTGTGAATACACCCATGGCTAAACTCTGAAATAATGCTGCCAGTAGACAGTGATGTGGGAGATTTAGATAAAGCTGAGTGAAGTGAGCTCTAAAGCTGGGGTTAAGTGGGAAGATTATAGGACAACATACCAGTATCACCTTCCCTCTCCATTCCTTTAAGGTCAAGCATTTACTGCAACTAGACTATCTGTCATGTTTAAGCTAAAACAAACCAACAGAAACAATAGAAGACAGTCAGACACACAAAAGCAAACAGAAATGTGAAGTAAAATTTCATGAAGAAGTTTAAAAATGACTAGTTTGATTGCTGGGACTCACCACATATTCCTCTGTAGTCAGGTAATTCTTACAATCCTATTTCTCATTGAGAACAGAAAGATGTCACCACAAGGAATGGGATGACCATTCCTTGTGATCACAGACAAATGGTACAGAACGTATATTTTCATGATCAAGCATATCTATAGTCTTTCAATTTCATCTGCTTTGCTTTGAAGTGTTATTGGTATTTTTGCAACATTTGCAATTCATTTGATCTTTTCGGGGTTTTGCTCAGATTGTCATGGAAGCTTATTTGTTCTGGCCTGCTTCTGATTCTGTTGAATAACATCATATTTAGGTAGTCTGAAATGGTAGGTATGTGACTGGCTGCTTGAATGTAAGCCTAAAGGTTGAGCTCTGTATGTAGATGCTTCCTGTGTCAGTTTATTTTTCCACTATATCTTGTATCTCAGTGATATTCCCCTTACCACTTTCAGAAAATTCTGAAAAAACAAACAGAAAAATACATCTTCCTTTCCAAAAAAAATTCCCATTCAAACTTGGAAACCTCTGGGCAGACTGCAAGGATTCTGAGAGGAAAAAGCATGTGTCTAGAATGCTGTATTGATAGAAGTGACTAACTCAAAATGCTTTCAGCAAATCAGTTATCAGCTTTAAAAAGCAAACATTAAAAGAGCCCCAAGAGACATTATGGTTTGTTGTTTATATTATAGTCCTGAGGCAAGAGCGGGTACATACACTGTAACAAATGGCTGAAAAAACCACAACATGAAAATACAGTAAAGTGGCTGGGTTTTGAAAATACAGCTCTTTACTGTGATCTGAAATGCGGATGGAAAGTAAAATTACAGTAACTGGCTGGCAACCCTGCTGCCAGTAAGTTACTGTAAATTCTACAGTGACTTTTTTTTTACAGTGTAGATCATTTTAACTCGATCCTGAGTTTTCCAATTCCCCTGTGTATTTATTCAGATTAAATCTTATAAGAGATGGAAAGTTTCTGTCAGCAGGTACAAAGAAAAAAAACATCACCACCATAAGCTCTGCAGCCTGACAATGTGAATACAAAAGTGCTGAAGATGAGGAGAAATGCTAAAGTTTTGGGGGGATTTTTTATGTATTTATTGCATCTGGATCTAGTTGTGAGCAAATGAGGAACAAAGTGGGCAAAGCAATTTTACCTCCATTCAGTTTTAAGCTTGTGATTTCTATTTAAATGAATGACCTGGATGAGACGTTAGAAATCTCAACTCTGAATTTTCTACACATAAAATCAAACAGGACAAAATTTATGTATCTGTAGCAAACCAAAAGATGCTGTGATTAGCAAAGGTATTCATGTCTCTATAACTTCTCCAAACTTGTCTGGGTGCACCCACAGACTTAAGTCTTTCAGCAAATCATTTATCAGCTTTAAAATCATTTATCAGCTATTACAGTGATGTAATAGAATATTGTCAGATTCCTTCAAAATGCTTACTTTATTTATAGACCTTCAAAAGGTTTACCAATGTTCATGTTTTTAAGAATAATGGCCAATGAATTCTAAAGTATTTTTGTAAATTTTCTTTTGAAATGTAATCTGATAGTGTGGGAAGTTTATTTCTTAGATGTCTAGTTGACTTAATTTCTTCAGATGAGTTATTTTTGACTGAACTGAAAACATGATAGCTATACTGAAAAGGATGTGAAAATTTGAAAAGTATATTTTTTTCTGTATGAGGTGACAAATTACACTTCAGTCTTTCGAGTCCTGACAAGGAATTGGAAATGTAATCAAAGCACACCACATATCTTCTGTATTTTTATTTCAAGAGGAAAACAAAGAAAAAAAAAATGCATTTCTCTTCCTTTCAACAACAGGACCTGAAACAGAGTTTAAATTTATAGGCTCAGAAATTGAGACATTGCACTAAGTCTCGGAATTTTTAGCTGAATTGTTGCCATGTGTTAAATGTGGGACTGATGTTATCACAACAAACAGTGCTGTGCCAGAAAGAAAAAAAAAAGAGCAGCTCTGTATCGTCTGTATGGGTTTCACAAACACACCTACTAAGTCTCTGAAAAGTTCACCATCAAAACTCCCTGCCAAAAACAATAAAGGAAAAAAAAAAAATTGAAGACAACCTTTTTCTAACATTTTGGAAAACAGAGCAGATCTAACAGTCACCTCTGAGAGGATTATTGACTCCCTAACTTCTCCAAGATAATCCGCCCAAAAACTCTTGGTGAAGCCTTTCAAAACGATTTATGCAAACAAACATCAAGAAAAGATATTTATATTGGCACCAATGTGCAGTAAACCAGACTGAAACCAAACCAGATGGGACAAGGCCTTTTCCATCTTCATGTGCTTTAACTTTAGAGGCAGAAATGTTCCACACAACACATGGTTAGCAAGGCTTCCCATTTTAGATCCCTATCTTTCTTCTCACTAATTGGCTTGTAAGATTATAAATATAATTATTAAAGGGACAGGTACAGGTTTAAAGTAAAAATACTGCTTATGGTGCTGCATCATAAGAATTTTCAAACATCTGGTTACATTCAAGCATCTAGCAGGTTTGTGGATCTCTGGTCTGCGACGGATGTCAACAGTACTTTAAGTAGATGCTTGCTAGACCTAAGGCATGCAGAATACGATTTCAGAATAAAATGTCAGATCTGATGGATACTTTTAGCGGGATAATACACAAACTTTAAAATCTCAAATAATCTTAACATGGTTTCTTGAATATGACGATAAGCTTACTTTACTCAACAACCACCATGTCTTAATCTAAGAGAGCAAATTTGAGGTGGACATTTGTGGTGGAACAGCAGACTTTAAGGATGTGCAGTCTACAAGAAGCAAATGTGTCGATAGAAGCTTAATTCTCTGAACAATGTTTCCAGCACCTTGTTGAAGGTATGCCAAAAAACCTAAAGCAGTCCTCAAGGCAAGACAGTATCAAAACCGGTACTAACAAATTGTACTTAATAAAGTAGCTGGTGAGTGTATATTTTGCTGTGGGCATCAAATACGTCGTCATTGCTTGTTCAAGTCCAAATATCCGTTTTTAACTCACATAATGGAAAATTCACAACACAATACTGCAATAAATCTTTATAATCACTTCCTTATAGTTTGCAGCTGTGCTGCACAAAACATAAGATCCCCTTCCAAAAGTTTTGGCCATACTCACAAGAAAAGATGCCGATGCATTACATGTTTTGCCTGGTGCTGACAGCAGTGGCTGCGCTGTGGCCGGTAATTGGGCTGACAGTAATAGGAACTGCCTTTCTGCCTCTGTGGGCCCTAGAGATGCACCACAATGCTGTTGTAGATTTAGCAGATGCAGTTACAGGGAAACCATGTAAGTCCAATTTTCCCAGTTTTTCAATTTTTCTCCTCCTTTTGAACACTAACATGATCATTTATGAGTTGATTGTATTTCATGACCACTTGGTCTCTTGAGACCTGGTCAACTGCCAGTATGCAATTTCAGAAACACATTGCTGTCAATGAGAAAATTAGTTCTCCATTCATGATACCAGGGGATTTCATTATATATCATATATATTTCTTTGCAAAAACAAGTACTAACTCAACAGCAATATATTTCTGATGCAGGCCCTTAGCTCTGAAGAAGGTATTAAAGTCAGCAAGCATCTCAATGAAGACCACACAAACATAAAGATGATGGTAATGATTCCTAAATAAGGGAAGAGAGAACATTCACCCAAATGTGAGAGCTTATGTACACAAACATGGTTTTATGCAATGCCTTTCTAAAACACCCAGAACAGACATGTACATGCACCACTTACTGACAAGAAAACACACAGACAAAAAGCCTAAGGCCTTCACATTAAAGAAACCACATGGATTCACACAATACGACAAAGCCATGGACTACCTGTACACCCAGATGGATTGCAAGACACCTCGGGGAAAAAATAAACACAAATTCCTCCCCCTCATTCTCCATCTCTCTCTAACACACACCTTCATTTACACAAGCTGTGGAAGCCGGGTTTCCTCCCTGAGAGCCGTTATTTCCCAGAGTTACTGCCAGCACTCCCTCTCTGTCAGTGACAAGCTACAAATCCCTGACACCACCACTGATGATAGCTTTACAGTAGAGCCTCAAGGGGAGTCTGCCAGCCAGCACACGCAAACAACACATGCACGGCTTTCTGTCTTCTTCTTCTTTTCGTCTAAATCACTTTCACCTTCTCCCAGGAGCCCCAGGGGCCTTTGGGAGAGGCGGCTCCCAATAAAAATAGCCTAGGGTTTGTTTGAGTTAGACATCTGACGACAAGTAGTCAAAATGACAAAGGGACAAATGAAATAGCAATTGTGTCTGTCCATTCATGTACATTTCTATGTTTAAACTGTGGAAAACAGAAACCAAAGTGATTATGTTGTATCAGAAATGCTCTGTCTTCTAAACCCCACATCCCAATCAAACCCCGTCCTACTGCTGTGGGATTACCTACATAAAACTACACAGTCACCACATATCATTATCCAGTTAACCTCCAAAACTGACTGACTCACGGAGACAATAGACATGAAGTCATTCCCAACCTTCTTTTTCTTGTCTAACAAACTTCAAAGACCCTTTTTGAGCTGTAATCACTCAGCTCTGGATAAAGTATGCATGTTAACTGCCTACTACTGCGACCTTAACCTGTATTGGTTCTCTTTGGATTTATTACTTTCCGCGTCATTACTTATAATTTAGCAGGACTAATAATATTCATTGTGAGCTGGGTTATTTTTTTTTATTATTTTGGATGCAAGATTTGTGTGTGTGTTGGGGTGCACATGTGTTTGCAATAACCACATTGGATTTATTGGCACATACCAATTTGGCTTTAATGAGATCACACACACCTTCAGGTAGGTGCCGCTTCATCCCCTGCTCAACTCTGGGTTCTCCCTCCAGCTCTTCATCTGCCTGCCCTTATTACCATTTCATACACCCCCTCTACCTCAACCAACACTGCAGCTACCCCCATCTGATGAAAAACCAGAAAGGCTTTGTGAGGTTCATTAAGTCAGCAAAGGAAATGTATTAAATAGTAGAATAGGACCGGGAGCTATTGAGTGTTGACATAACCTTTCAATTCTCTCTCTTTTTTTTTTCAAGCAGCGAGGCATCTAATAGAGAATGCTTGTATTACTGAGTCTCATTACCAATCAGGTGGATCATTCAGGACAAGACATATTAGAAGTTCTCTATTTTTTAAGTACATGAGAGAACGCACTAAAACAGTAAATGACCCTATTTTTAAGTAGCGCCTTACAGAAGCATTCATGTTACAGTTTTGTAACATAGTTATGTGATAACAATAATACTGTAATATATTGTAATAGGTGGTAATATTACCATTACTAATACTACTAATAGTAGTAATAATACATACTTTGGAACATTTTTATTATAGATAAAAATGTAAAAAAAAAAAAAAAAGAGGTACTCAGCTCCCTTGCGTTACTACCATTAATTGTAGTTACACATTATTTGGGACATCTTTTTTTTTTTTTTTTTTACCAGCTTTCCACATCTAGAAACTGAAATGGCTCCCATTTTTCTTTGCAAATTAGCTCAGACCAAGTCACAAACAACATCTATGAACTTCAGTTTTCAAATCTGGCAGTAAAGTATGAGTTTATAGATTTAGGCCTGGACTTTAACTGGGCCTTGCTAGTCCATAAATATCCTTTGTGGTAAACCAGTCTATTGTGGCTCTGGCTGTGTTGTTAGGGTTACTGTCATACTCAAAGGTCAACCTGCACCGCAGTCTCATGTCTTCTACAGCCTCCAACAGATTAAATGTTCCCTGCATTTAGCTCTGCCCTTTGTCTCCTTTAATTTTAAACCAATTTTCTTTTCCCCACTGAAGATCAGCATCCCAACAGCATGACGATACCACCATGTGTCATTAAGGGGATGGCATGCTGAGGATGATGTATAGGGTTAGATTTCCACCACACATAATGTTTTACATATTTGGTTAGATTATTGTCTCATCTGACCAGAGCATTTTCTTACACGTTTGCTTTTTTCCACTAGGTGATCTATACCAAACGGCAAAAGGGACTTTTCAAATTTAACCATAGCTTTCTTTCCTCAAAGCTCAGATTTGTAGCGTGCACAATTAATAGTTGTCCTGTCAAAAGATTCTTACAAATGATTTGAGCAGAATATGCATGCATCACACCACACTTTTTCCATATTTTTATCTGTAAGATAAAATGCATGTTACTGTCCTTCCTCTTCATAGTTACTTACTTAATTTGGTCTTTTTCATAAAATTAAGGTTAAATACATTAATGTTTGTGGTCTGCAACTTCACAAAATATGAAAATATTCAGTTTATGATTATTATAGCAAGGCACTGGGGTTAAGTGCTCTGTTATTTTTCTGGCCAAAAAGTACCATTGCAGTCTGCAAGAGCTCCCTACAAGTTTCTTGAAAATGAATACTTCAACTGAAGTACCAACACATAGAATAACATTTATCCATTGTATCAGACACCCAGATGCAAAAAGTTTAACATTGTAACACTGTAACAACTGAAACAGCTCTGTAAAGAAATGGCTCAATGTTGGCTTGTCAAACACGTTAGAGGGAAGGACAATGTGGTCAGTGTACTATTACAATTAGTGTTCATTTCTGCCTTATTCGGTGAGATCTGCACTGACTACTGCACATGCATTATGCATGAGTGTGTCCATATGCACTTGGGCCATCATGCGTGCCCTTGTAGAAATGCACTGAACGCTGGCGTGCAATTACATTTAACTTGTTTCAACCTCCTTTATGTGCACATTTGCCTGCAATAATCGTTTTAGCTCAATATGTGGATTCTCCTGTTAAGTGCTGTAGTTTTCGCTAATGGCTTTTGGGGAGTTTTAAAGAGTGTCATACATATCTTCGATTTCAGATTTTTATGAGCATCCAATAAGAATTAAGCACTTAATATAGCATCACCAGTTAATATGGTTTTTCAAGAGAACTTTCCTCTTTTTTGATCTCTTACTTTGGTGAAAAGTGTTTAAAAATAATTTTTTCTTTCATTTATTAAGTCCTATCCTGGGGCTTGGTTTTGTGAGATCTTTTACGCCAAGAATCATAGCTAGAGTATACAGTATGTCCCAGTGAAATTGCCCACTTGCGCAATTGTGACGTATTTCAACAGAATAGAAGATGACTGAAGGACTATGTAAAGTATTGATTGCACATATGAGTTTGCAATATAAAGCAGGTTTTATTATTTTATAATGCCTCATAACACAAAATTTAAGAAAAAAATTCTACACACATCCAAATGAGATTATAAGTCAGTCAATATGTGTATCTATATCAAAGTAGAAATATCATTTTAGAAAAAGACTGAAGAAGATTTTAAGCCTATGACTTACAGAAAATATTATAGGAAAGCTGTTGACACTTTTATATTTTTATTTTATAAGTTTATAAGATGTTTATTGCCGTTTGAAAATATTAGAAATAGTCATGAAATAAATTCTGTTCAACAAGTCTTCTGCTTACTTTCACTTGCCTGACTGAAAAGCTCGACTGCAACAACTGTGTGCTGTACTTAAAGTTGTGTCTTTTTAAAATGGCCACACTGTCCACTTTATCTCCGTACAGAATCTCTGAAGGGAGATCTCCATCTGGCACACGCGGCTCTTTAGCGCCCCTTGGAGAGAAAAGGCGCAATCGCAGATAGGTCTCCTGGGGGCTGAGAACAATTTATCAGGAGGAGAAATCAGGACACTGGGAAATTCAGGCGCAGCGCATCAGTAGTGAAAACAGAGAACTTATCCATTGAAGACGGTCTGATGCAGAGAGGTCATGTGACTCGGTGAAACGGACCAACTGTCATTTTGAGTACAAATAAATATCCTACAGGGGAAGTGATCAGTCCTCCTTGTTTCTGCTGCTCAGCTCAAGAGAGGATGCAGCTTGTTGGTGTTTACAGGGGAGAGTGAGAGCACAGGATGGTTGAGCTGCTTATCTAATAAGGCTTAAAATTATCTCTAGTTTCATTTACCGTGAGGCAGCATCATTCCTTACCCATCTTTCAAGTGAGCATCATTCAATTAAAATGCAATTCTCGTCACCCCCATGCACGGATATTTAATTACATTGGGGAGCTCGGCTTCCAATGTCTTCTTGTTTTTTTCTTTCCTGCGCAGCTCTTCGAATTTCACCTCTAAGGCATATTTTCACTCTGTTACTCGTTGGTTAAACAAGGGCATGTATCCATTTGTTAATTGATACAATTACGCATTACGCGTAATGGTCACGTAGGTCTCCAGGCGCGCATCAATCACCGGTCTATTGACCTGCCAAAAACGCTTCTAACGGCTCAAGCTGGGACTGCCCGCTCTCTCTAATAGAGAAAGATAGAAACATCATTGTCATTAACTCCGTGATGGACCTCTGGCCAGCGAGCAGAGGGTGGAATTAAAAAATAACAATAACAAAGCTTAACATTATATATTAGCTTAATTTACAAGTAATTGACTACAAATAAAACAACGGTTCTAAACATCTGGAGTGTGAAAATGTGTTTTGGTGCCAAACAAATTTTATTAAATGTTTCTTTATTTAACTTTGGATAAGGTTTGGCGTTCAGCGATTCAATAAAGGTGGTGGACTTATTCCAAAAAGTATGTCACGGTGGGGGGAAAATGGGCAAAAGAAAAGAAATCAGGACAAGAAAGTGTACAGTGCACCTTAAGAAAACCCTGGGCTGGATGTGATTGGCATAGACATTATTCTATCCTTGGTACCCCTGCCGTTCCGGGATTACAGTGACGTCACGCTGATACCCTTGCATGGGTGAATGCTAAAGAACTATAGAGCCACAAATAATAGCACAAGCAGAGTCCATAACTTGGAAGACTTACTTATCCTTTAAGCCTCCTTCAGCCAACACAACATTTTTTTTTTTCCACTTAATGACGCTTAATTTCATTTCTTATCGGATCCTGTAGGGGATTATTCATTCATATAAAACAATCTGCAGCTGCTGCCACTCCAAACTCTCCCTCCTTTTGACTGAAGTCATCTATTATTGAGCGAAAGGCCGTGCGTGGAAAGTGTGTGCAAGACGATGGATTTGAAGTAGAATTGGTTGCAATCGATCAAGGGTGAAGAATATTCCTGATGGTAACAAAGGAAGCAGCGATGTCTTTCTCGCAGTTTGGATATCCTTACAATGCAACTTCACAAGTAAGTCGTCTCTCGTTTCATTTCTCTTAAGTTTAAATAAATAGGAATTCGGGAGTTTTGCATATTTTCTCTGATTACACGTAACTGAGATCTAATTTTAATGCGAATCATTTATCATTCTCCCACTGCTCAGACAGTACTGACAGCTATTTTCGCCATGTGGTTTTGTTGTTAAACCAAATATCAATATACACACACCCATGTCCAATTACACTGAATTATGAATGAACTCACGTGCTTTTCAAATGACAATTCAGATGAATGTCACCGATTGAACACATTGATGCGCGGTGTGGATGTGAAGCTTGTTTAGGAAAAAACATTTTTTTTCCTACTAATAAAGGTCATTTTAAAATTTCCACAAGCTGTTTCTGCTCTGAATGACAAACTAGTTGATCAGGGGACAGTCGTTGCTCTCCAGAAAAAGTTATGGAGCAACTTTTAGGTGGATTTGTGTTATATTTTTAGCTTTTATCAGAAGGAATGATATCAGAAGGAATTAAATTGCAGGATAATTACTGCTTAACTGCATTCTGTATTTTATATTTATCTGGATCGCATTCGTGGTTTTGAAGTTGTTAAAAAGAATAAAACAGGTCACTTTTTACGCGCAGAACTTTTTATTGTTTCAACATAATTTAAAAACAATTAACATTGACATTGACTTACTGTACAATATGTTTTATAATATTAGCTATTTCATAAATAAGAGTGCATCATTTTTGAGTTAAAATACTAGTTTCTCTTTTCCAAAATCTTCTGAATGCTGACTTACCTTGAACTAAGGCAGGTTGCACATGACAATTAAAGCTTTTTTTTTTTTTAGGCAAGCATTTTGCTTTTTTTTCCGCTTCGTCATCTCAGCACAAGTATTTTTTTTTTTTTTTTTTTTGCAGCGCAAAGTCCACAATCAGTTCAGAGTTGTCACAGATATCCACTTCAGAGCTGAATTCATTAATGACCATTATTTATCCACGACTCTCTTCATGCAGTTTTTCGTGTCGGCAAACCCCAGTACGACTTGCTGCGATTCGATTTCCAGGTCGGTATCTGACGGGACAGGCACCTCTCAGACCGCCGCAGCCGCAGCCGCCGCCTCCTTCTGCTGCCCCTCCTACGAGAACCGGCTCCTGGCGAGCAGCCGGACGGAGCTGAACGCAGCGCTGGGGATGTACGGCTCTCCTTACGCCGCTGCGGCCGCAGCCAGCCAGAACTACGCCAACTACTTCCCCTACAGCACCGACCCATCCGCTATCTACTCCACTCTGGTGGGCTTCACAGGCGCGCAAAAGCGGGTCGAGGGAGGGGAGGGAGGGATGAGGGAGCTCAGGCTGATCGATCAGGAGGTTTATCAATTTATCTCACACTGGAAGCAATTAGGTCTTGAAAGGCAGTTTAATCCAGCTGCAATATTAGCATCTCCTTAGAATTATCAGTGTGAAAAAAGCATCAGTAAAATGAGAAGAAGTTAAGAAATAGAAATCACTCTAGACTCCAAGCGTACTTTTCCTGCAAGATAGAAAAAAAAAAAGTTACTGTTTGTTTGTGGATCTTTTTATAAAATTGAAATTTGTTCATAATTTGACAGAAAAATTTACTTGGAAAAAAGAAAAGGAAGCAAAAGTCTTGCTTAGACTTTAAATTCCTTGTTTCTTTAACAGTTTTGGTCAAACTACTATTAATGTCTGCAAGAATGCTTTACAGTAAAAATTACAGTCACACCAGTAAACTATTTATGAAACCCATGAGGTGAAGCTCTAATTCCCATTTGAGTTAAATGCTTGTTTTTATATGAGCTAAAAACAAGTTGGTTTAGCGAAACAAAAACAAAAAATCTTTCAAATTATCTTTTTTAAAAGCATTTCTCAAAAGCAGTCAAACTTACTACAAACTCTTCCTTTTTTAACAGAATCCACAGTATGACATTAAGGACAGCACAGGCACTTTACACTCTGGCATTACTCAAACCGCTGCTTACTATCCTTATGATCACTCACTGGGACAGTATCAATATGACAGGTGAGTTCTACATTTATGTTTATTCGTGTTCATACAGCAAGACCTAAACATCAAAAGCTATATTTTCCACCTTCATCCTTTTTTTCTTTGACACAGAAATCAGCGTAACACCACATACTGATGCTCCTGGAGATGAAAATCTAATTATTAAAGGATGCAGTAAAGAGATTGACAGGGTGTGTTTGTGCCTGTTTCACTTTGCAGATATGGGACGGTGGATTTTAATGGCACAGCTCGCAGAAAGAATGCCACGCGTGAAACCACCAGCACACTAAAAACATGGCTGTATGAGCACCGCAAGAACCCCTACCCGACTAAGGGAGAGAAGATCATGCTGGCCATCATCACCAAGATGACCCTCACCCAGGTGTCCACGTGGTTCGCCAATGCCAGGAGACGGCTAAAGAAGGAGAACAAGATGACCTGGTCACCAAAGAATAAGGCTAACGATGACAGAAAGGAGGACTTTAATAAGAGTGACCAGGACTGTGTCACCAAAGGTAAATACTACAACAGTCTACGGACATTTTCCCAGTATTTCATGAAGTTATATACAGCACACGTCTATTTCTCTCATCTAGATTCCAGTGATTGCAAGGAAGAGAAAGAGTTGCACCTGAGTGACCTGGAGGACATGGATGAGGAAGACTGTGACAAGCTGGACAGCGACTGTGAAAAGGTGGCAGCAGATGAGCAGGACCTCCAGAGATCCATGGTTGCATCTGGAGCTCCCCTGAAAAGAGACTGCAGCTCCGACCTTCACTTGAGCTTAACAAACAGCTTCCACACTTTCCCCTGCAGCATCAAAGGTGTCACCGCCCTCCCGCATCTCCCGTCGGATTTCATAGATCCAATTGTGTCCAAGGTGGCTCCTGCAAGCGTCCCATCAGCAGGAGCGGTGTCTCTGTCTCATTTTGAATCATCAGAAAAGCCACGCATTTGGTCTTTGGCCCATACCGCAGCTTCAGGGGTTATATTAAATCCTCAGCAGCATGGTTCGGAGTTAAGGACAGGAAGCCTAACTGGGGACTGTCAACTACAGAGCAGCAGACTTCCCAGGGCTCCTACTGGACAATGTGGAGCCCCAAGAGGCCTGCTTGAGTCTAACAGTGTCACAAATTCAGAAAGCTCTTTTCCTGAGGGCTCATCCTTACACTCAAAAGTTTACGGCACAGGCAGCTACAGCCACAAAGGGCTCCAACTTCACAGCTCGTCTTATGCTGCCCTTCCAGATACCTGTCAGTACACAGCAATCGAAGGTATGTCTGCAAAAGTTCATTTCCACAACATTCAAATAACACTGCATTTGCTATCCCATTTTTTTTTTTCAAATGTGAAAATGCATTTGATTTTATGATAGAAAACAACACTTTCCCAACCTGAAGCAACTTTCTTGAGGTGTGCTTTTACTTGGACACGCAGGATTCTCCAGTGGAAAGGTAGAGAATCAGTCATCTGACCTCAGCGAAGCCTGTGGGACGGTGCAGAACGACAAGGTCACTGCATTCAGACCAGTCATGAAGAGGTGAAGCAGGTGAGTGCCAGCTGCACTGATCTGGAAGAAACCAGTGAAGTAAACACGCACACACAGGAGGATGAGGCATGAAAGACTCACCAAATATGCTATGTTTCAAGTGTTTCTTTCCTCACATTTAGAAGATAGCAAAAAAAAAAAAACACCTTACATAATAAGAACTGTAGGATGAAAATCTTCTAAGAATTACAATATTCATTGTAGTATAGTTTATTTATACATTTATTATTGATTATTAGAAGAGATATTTACAGCTTTCATTTATTTTTCCTCTGTTTCTTTTCTTCTCTCAGATTTCTGGGGCTTGTCTAACAACAGCTAAATGGGACATTTATTATGCACTAAAAGACACACTGACCATGTGGCGGCCTGAGTGTGAGCTGCCTGGTTCTGTTGCAGTGAGAACTATCAAACTGTGGACTCGACTATCATTTTGCACAACATTGTTTTTTTATGGCGATAAAAAGATTTTATGCAAAAAATATTTCTAGATGCAAAGTGTAAGAGCAATGGCCCAAAATGAAACGGGCTGAATTTGTGTATGGCAATCGTGTAGTGTAGCATAACTTATTTATTTCTCTGTGTATTTAACATTTTTGTTATGTCAACATTTTTGGATTATTATTTATTATGTTTATGGGTCAGACGTGTCTTATTTTTTAATATTTTTAAATTGTGTTTATTGTGTGTATTGTGTGATTTTTGCCTGATGTAACAGAGGAAATCTTCCTGGAATTAGTGATTAGGATTGGATCTGCTGTTTTGCCCTTAATTTGGATGTATTTTTATTTTTTTTGTCACTGTGTTGAACTGTGCGCCCTCCCTCTGTTTGCCTTTCGGGACATTTCTAATACATTTTATTTTTTTTTTCCCCCAAACAGACCATGTCTTTTGTTATTATTTACAGATATGAGCTCTCATTCAGCCAATTACAAAACATTTGCGTTTGCGCATTTGATCAAAGTTTATGTCATTTTATTTTTAATCTTGACACAACGCCTGAAGCCTCCGCGCTAATGGAAGGTCATAATTCAGAGGAGAGACGTGAGTAAAATCCACAAGTCGCAGAAGAAAGGGGACATCCTCTCTGTATTGTCAGCATCTAATCAGGAGTGGCATCAAACACTTTTTTGCTGTTCAGACCGAGCAACGAGGCAGGGGCGGAAGATGAATGCTGCTTTGTCCCCTGTGTAGCGAGCCGCTGCACTAACTTAATATTGTGTTAATTTAAAAGGTCATTTGTAGGATCAAACCCGACAGAGAGGTTCACATGGTCGATCATAAAACCCCTTTGATTGTGCTGGTTTGCTCGTGGAGCATCTCGTTATGGACTAACTCTTTTCTCTCCTACAGACAGACGTAGCCTAATAAGCTGATCACTGTAGTGTGTGATCCATGTTGACGGTCGACAGAAAAAAAAAAGACTACAATAAAATCCAAACTTTTAATATCAAATAGTTCCGAAAAGATGTCGAGTAAAGTAGCTGTCCTTAGGACGATCGTTAGGCACGAATCCACCTGGAGAGTTTAGCTGTGCTTGAAAGATTTAGATGAAAAAAAAGAAGAAAAATTATCATAAATCAATAAACCTAAGTTAATAACTCCACTCAATAATTTCTACAGTTTGAAAAAAAAAAGAAAGAAACTTGATTACTGTCACAATGACAATGGCGTTATAAATCACTCACCACCGTTTTCTTTTTTTTTTTTTTTTTTCCAATTGTCTTGTCCCTCTTTTATTTTGAATTCCTGTCCGTCTCTGAATTATTACTACACCAGGAAAGATTAAATCTGAATCTGGACCACTATCAGAAACAATACCTGCAAATATTCGAGAGCCTCCACAAACCTCATTTCAGGGATTAAGCTTGTAATAAAAAGTTTTTTTTTCTCCGCATTAGGGCGATTCGGACTCAATTCCGTGGAGCTGTGGTCATTCTGCGTGTCCTTGGCTCGTAGATTAATCCGTGAAAAACTACACAGTGAGGAAGAGGACGGACAGGAATAATAACTTAGGCCTACTCAGATTACTTTTTTCCTGTCCGGTGAAAAACCCTCGAGAGATAAAAGGCAAATAATAAAAATGTTAATTCCACATCTTTGAAAATACAAACAAGAGATTCAAGTGTCAGGGGACAAATGCATTTACCGCTTGACAGCTAAAAATTTGATGTGAAATTAAAATAACATAAAAGGAATTTATTTATTTAGTTTAAAATGATTCAGTACATGCTTGTATGTGTTTTCCTGTTACTTTTGATAATTGTGGCATTTAGTTATTAAAACTCAAAATTCAGTTTTTCAACAAACTGGAATATTATATAAGGCAATAGAAAAAAAAAAATTAATAATGACCAAAACGGTCATAGAGAAGACGGTTAAGTGTTGCCTCTTGTCCAGCAGAAACCTATTGATCCCCTCCATGAAGAGGGTAAGGCACAAAAAGTCATTATAAAACAAATGTACTTTTTATACAGTGCTGAATCCAAAAATATTGTAGGGAGCTTAAGCAGAAGGAAAAAGTGTCGTAAGAAAAAGATGAATAAAAAACAGGGTTAACCGCAAACTGGAAAGGATTGTGAAGCAAAGTCCATTCAGGAATTTTTGGTGAGATTTACTCGGTGTGGAGTGCTGCTGGAATCAGGGCTTCCACACACACACACATGTATCCGGCACACTACTACTGCATGGTTAAGCTGCTCCCGACACAGAGATGACATCAGAATCATCTCACTTGGGCTAGGGCTAAGGAAAAAGGAGACTAAACTGTTGCTGATCTAGTCTTTTTGTCCCCTTCACATGCAAGTACATTTCACATATAATTAGAAAATAAAAATCTCGGAGTCTGGAAGAAGAGTTGAGAGGATTTGAATCAAAGTTGCTTGAGGTCCAGTGGGACGTTTCAACTACATGTGATGGATATGGAGGGGGTGCTTCATGCTGGTGTTGGTCCACTGTACTTCATCAAGTCCAGAATCAGTGCAGCCTTCTATCAGGAAATGTGGGAGCATTTCATTCTTGCCTCAGCTTACAAGCTTAATGGAGATGTTATTTTAAAAATACAGCAGGACTTGGCACTTGCCCACACTGATAAAATCACCGATACCTGGTTTAATGACTGTGGTGCCAAAGTGCTGGATTGGCTAGAAAACCTGCTTGACCTAAACCCCATATAGAGTAGTATATTGTCAAGAGAAGGACAGCAGACCTAACAAGACAAGCTAAATGTTAACAAAATAACCTGGGCTAACACAAAACTTCAGGAGAGCCACAGGCTGATGGCCTGTTAAAACTAAACATCTTGCAAGGAACCCACATAATTTGACTTTCAATATTTATATGGGATTAAGACACAGACTGAATAATTAATCATATTCTGATTTATTAAGACATACCTGTGTACATAAAGCCACCTGTGAGGTAAAAGGACTCAAACAGCTGGGAATGTGTCGCATCAAACCCTAACATTGAAGTATGTTCAAGACATCAAACAGATCAAGCAAAGAGATCTGAAGATGAACAAAGGGGAACAAATGTATCTGGAGGCAGAAATGATATGAAATGTCCTGCATCTGGATGGATCATAACTTTTACTGCCAGAGTGCTAATGACATGCTGCTAATGGAGAGCCAGAGTGTTCTTTGTCCCCCTCTATAATAATCATCCGTGATGCATCCATTAATATGTTGCAATGGCATGTATCAAATATTTAACACCAATTTTGATTAAACAGCAGGCAGTAAAGAAAAGCTCCCTTATGCTGAAGGTAATGGTGCATGTACAATGGGATTACCACCATGGTGATGTACCTTGGGTACAGCAGGGGCTAGTTGATGGCTCTGATATCCCTGAAGCAATTAGCATGTCCAATATGCATCCTTTTATAGACAGTATAGACCAGATGTGAAAACACTGAACCATTTGGCGTATCAGTCGGCTCTGACTGGTGCCTTGTCACATGCATACCATGCTTTATATAGACGCATGACTTACATAGCGTTTCACGTTTCCACATTTTGTTACTTTACTGCTCCTAATTTGTGGAACAACTTGCCTTTTAACATTAGATCTGCCCATAGTCTGGAACACTTCAAATCACTTCCTAAAACTCATTTTTATTCTTTAGCTTTTCCATAAGGCCTGACATTGTAATATTCTAGCCCTGTCTGTTTTAATTAGTGTTTTATTCTTATGTGTTTTATCTGTCTTTTATGAATACTGCACATATCTGCTTTAAATAAAATGGACACTGAGACTGACATCTCCCATCCGAGCTGAGAAGAACTGCTAAGAAGAATGGATGAGACTGCCTAAAGATAGGTGTGCTCAAATAGAGGCATCATATTCAAAAGAATTGAGACTATATTTGCTACCAAAGGTGGATCCAAAATGTATTTATGAAAGGCTGTGCTTACTTACATAAATGTGGCTTCTTGGATTTTCTATTTTTAATACATTTTCAAAAATCTAAAACTTTTTCCCTGTCAATAGCTTGTTATTATATTAATGGGATAAATGTGCGTAATGAGATCATAACATAGAAAGATGTTGAAAAAGTAAAGAGTAAAAACAGAGAGAGAACACAAGAGACATAGAGACAAAGAGAGAGAGAGAGAGAGAGAGAGAGAGATAGGAGAATGTCTATAAATAAAGCATAAACATTGTGCATTCAAAATCACATCTAATGACAATGAGTGAATAGGCATTTTGCCATTTTTGCTATAATGGGGGAGGGGCTAAGCAGAAAATTTTCTGTTTTTCTGACATCTTTTAATCTGAGACGAGACATGAAATCTGTGACAAACTACAGCATTACAGAAGAATAAGTTGTTAAGGTAGAGTATATGCACAGCAAAATCTCCCTAATACACTCCTTCCTCTTGGTAAATTACATTTTTTTATCTTGGAGAGGGGGGCTTAAGGGGGTGCTTGTGAAAGCGTGTTTGCATAATCCAAAACAGATTTTAGATAATCTGTGAATGAGGCACAAATATGCAAAAAGGAATGAAGGAAAACAAGCTGTGGTAAACATGAATCCTTAAATTGGTTTGACAACTTTAATCTGCGACCATCCCTTGTATGAAATAAGAGGGCGTTTCTAAACCAACATAGAATTTTTCTATCAAAATATCCCATAAATTATACTAAGTTAAGTATATCCCCATCACACCTGTACACATAAGCCCCCCCACCCCCACACATCGTCTGTTGGCCTCCCCAGGCACCCCACTGCCCTTCTTATATTGTCACACATCATTAGTCTTTTTTGGGCCAAGTTGCAGCTTTGCACCCCATGCTCTTTTTAGGTCTACAGACCAGCTAACTGCTACAAATGACAGGTGGTCTGCTAAGTCAGTGTTTTAAACACATGACATGAATAGAGAGAAGATGACTTGATTAACTGTGATTATGGTCATCTATGACTGAGACTGAGATTTACATCCACTCCCACCCCAGCAAACTTCATCTGCATTTTCAAACAGAGATGCGACCCATGAAAAGCTGGAAACCATCTTCAGCAAAGGCAGCAAGCTAGGCAAAATAGATGATTTATCACCAGTACAACCAGCATTACTGTAGCCTTGTCCTACTACTTCACAATAAGTGATACTTTGAGATGGTCAATCCCCAAAAGAGTGTGGTTTTAACATGACAAACAAAACATCTTTACAAAACATATGTAAGGATATCTGTAATTAAGTATGAATTAGGGCCTAAAATAATTCAATACATAAATTTGAACATTTACACTTGGCATTTCTTTGAGCTGCATAAGTGAATACACATTTTAACTTTTATGCGTTTTTATCAAAATGCAAACAGATGGAAAGTGAATAAACTTTACTTTTAAAACAAATCTTAAATTTACAAAAAAATGTACAATAATATCAAGGTTCTACAGAAAAGAGCACAGAAACATATTTGCGTTTTTCCTCTATGAAGCATGCCCGGGAATGACCTTACACCAATATCACATTGAGTCAGTTGTAGAATATTAAGCTAAAGGTCAAAGAGAGGTTAACTTCTGACAAAGCGGCACCAGGAACATCCATCCTCATGTGTTCTTTTCATTTATGCCCCCTCTTAATGAGTATGTCCCTGCAATGTAAAAGAATATGAATTATTATGACACTATATCAATGGCCTCTTTGTATAAATAGGAGCCATAATAACAACAACAGCATTACAAACAATAATTTGCCCTCTAGTCTGACAAAAGAGCCAGCATGGAGGTGCCATTTGATGTGTCCCACGCTGGGCAGCTAAGGCTCATAAAACAAAGTCTTTGTACCAATTGCTCAGAGTTCACATGAGGGGGACAATATACACAGTTCATTACATTTTGTCAAAAGGCGCAGTGAAATTTGTGTGGGACATTGTTTCTGTGCATGTCTCTCTCCATGGAATTTCTGATTGTCGATGTTGCTACAAGGTCTCTGCTAATGAGTTTTGTCAAAGACAATTACAGACTTGGTGAAATGGACAGAGAGGGGATGAAAAGCTGGCTTTGTGTGCTCTGGGTAGATGTTGCACTGCGACCCCTGCTTCTATCTCTAACCTGGGTTTGACCTCTGCTCTGTGTCCAAAAATCCAGGTCTCAGTTCCACCATCAGCGACATGCTTGAGAAGCAAGAGCCACTCCTGCTCCCTTCATCAGTGCATACGTGCCCTCAGCGTGATTCCAGTGCACCGGATATGGAGCATGGCACAGAGCAACATTAGCCATTTTCCCAGTGCATAGCTTCTTCTGTGGACCTTATTCCCTTTAGCTTATGCCTGGTTTCTGCTCCCATCTGCCAAGAGTGGGAATAAAGACTTTTGACTAAAATCATAGTGAGATCTAAAGGTTTCCGTTTCAGTTTATATCAAACTTCATTTGATCACTTTGACTTGTTCAAATGTTATCACAGTAAGAAGCGTAAAGTTGCTATTCAAAACGTTTTTCACATATTGGCTTATTTCAGCCACAAGTTTCTATGTAATTTTGTTGAGATTTTACCAGGCAGTTTAGCACAAAATTGTGCATGATAGGGAGAAAGTGGAAGAAAACAGATCGATAGTTCTCATTATTTTTACTAAGAAAAATATGTGGCCTAGAATTCAGGCAATACTCCATGCAGTTACCACTGCAGGTCTCAATCAGATTAACACATCTAGAAACTCAAATTTTTACCCTTCCTTCTTTGTCAGATTGGATGGAAAGCATTTATGAACAGAGCTAGAATTGGATTTGACTAGGCTATTCTAACACATGAACATGCTTTGATGTGGACCGTTTTATTGTACCTTTGGGTGTATGTTTAGCATCGTTGTCCTGCTGAAAAGGTGAATCTTTTGCCTGGTTTAAAGTATTTCACAGCTCCACGGCCTTTTCAGGATCTCTCCTGCCTTTTCCTCCATCAGTCACTCTGACCAGCTTCCATGTCTCTAGAAAACCGTCTCCACAGCAGGATGCTGCCATCACCATCCTTTACCAAAAAAAACAGTGTATTCATAGGAATGTGTGGGGTTACTTTTCTGCCACACATAACATGAAAGCCCAAAAGATTGAAACTTGGTCTCATTTTGCCAGAGAATCTTCTTCCATGCGTTTGATGTGACTTTTGAGAAACTGCCAATGAGACTTATTTGGGCTTTCTTTTAACAATGTGTTTCCTAATGCCACTGTTTCCTTAGGTCTGATTTGTGGACTGCAAGTCTAATAGCTGACAAGTTTTCCCACTGAGCTGTGAAACACTTCAGTACCTTCAGAGTTATCACGGTTTTCCTGGTTGGCTTTGTTGATTGATGCTGTGGTAATATCTTGGGTGGCTCACAGTCTTACAGTTTTGCCATACTGTTTCATTTTCAGAAGATAGATTGAATAGTATTGATTTTGTTAAGTGGTATCACTTAGAGTAGGAGAATGCTGAATGCAAATCCATACAACACTATTTCTTGTAAAGCAATTTGTAAGAAATGTGTAATTGTCCATCAAACTGACAGTTATACACTATTTTGTGTTGATCCATCATTGTGAAAAGTTAAAGGGGAATTAATATGTTGTCAAAGCTCTTAAATGGCCTTTTGTTGTTTTCTCCATTGTCACTACACTGCTAAATACACATACACATGCCTTAACCAGGTGACATCTGTTATTATTCAATGATTCAAACCGAAAACATGATGTACAATCATACCCTTTCATTTATTTGGAAGCAATCAGAAAACAAAAACAGTGAGAGTATTTTGCTTCGGTTATTTCCAGTGTTGCATTCTGTTTGTTGCGATGATGTTTTTTGCTTGCTGACCTTAAGTTAGTGTCACCAACATCAGAATAATCTTCTGTGCCATTTTAATGCCCTTTACTAATCCCCAGAATCTCATTTTTTAATCTCAGGCTTTCCTTCTGTTTTTCTTCACCTTCACATTGGGCATCTGTTGGCTTTTGGTGCTTGCTCCTGATGTTCTGCTTGGTTCTTAAATAGGGTAAGTTGTGTTATAGGTTGACCACACACTGAGTGCAAAGTTTAACATATTCTCTTCATGTATCTTGAGTTTGAGTCTGTCATTAATTTCTTATAAAGTCTTCTATTCATTGCTTAATAAATAATGACATGGTGGAATTGGTGGTGTGTAGTTTTGTACCCTGCAAGAACAATCTAAATAATTTTAGAGTGGTAAAGCCCAGATAATTTGATCTGACAGTTGGCAGAAAATGATCTTTTTACACTGACTGCATCTCGTTACAGCAAATGTAAAATAATATTAGTTTTCCCTTAAGTCTTCAGTAATACGTATCATTTGTAATTATCTCTGTGTTGTTTGGTCTATCTACATCCATGTCTTTGGATTATTTAGTGTTTTAAGTTTTTGAGTTCAAAATAAAACTAGAAAAAATAATAAAAATGATCAGAAAGGAAACCCCCACAACTGGACAAATAGCTGTCACGACAGTGTCAAACTACAAAAGTCACATGGATCAATGTTTCTACAGATTTGTGGCCTAAGCAACAATGAACAACAGGTGAAATGAGTCACCATCTTCAAATTGCTTGCTGTACACAAAGTACATCTGGGCTATGACACAAACACAACACATACTCTGTAAATCCCAACACCACATTTTCTTCCACAGGACCCCAAATATAATAAGCTCAAAGAAGACATTCTACTAAATCTTCCCACCATCTACCTAAAACCAAATTTGTCAGGGCTTTAAGTTGGAACAGGTTAATTTTCACAACATATAAAACATGATCTCATCACTGGCACCGAAAAAAATTAGTTTGTGTTGACATTCAGGTGATTATCTAGAAAATCAACAATTCAATAACTTGGTTTAGTTGTTTAGGTGTTAAAAAAAATCTTTAAACTTGCCTGAAACTCACAAACTCACTCTTTTCTCATGTCATTTGACATGGACACAAATTACATTCTACACCATGTCGTGAACCATTCATTTTATATGGAGCTGTGCAGGTGACAAGCTGCAAAGCCAGTCATTTGGACAGCACGCAGAAACTCTGTTGGTGGCAGAACTATCAATTTTCTTCAATTTATATGTCAAACATCCCAAATTCAGCCCGTGCCAGTAACACGGAGGCTCTAACCCAAGTAGACCAACACGTCAAACCAGCAGCTCCTCTATCTTGTATTTTCGGCCCCACTCTTAGTTATTTTCCCTTACAGACAGGCAGCACACTGACTAGCAGCTCCTACAGTATAATGAACAGCCTTTTTCACCTGAATACCAAAGTATTTCCCCTCCACATTACTTGCAAAACCATCAAGCAGACTAACAGCATGGCTGTGTAACCATATGGCATCAACCGGAAAATGTCTCCACTGGATTATAGTTGGATCCTACTTCTCTGTATGGAGCTTCGGTGACAGATAATACAGTGGTTGTGCAAGTCAAATGGTTTCTTGCTAACACAGTCTACACACCTGCATGATGTCTACATCAGCTCAGTTTACTGTTACTCATGGCCCTCATATATCAAACAGACACACCAAGGAATGCAGAAGCATTTCACGGAATAGCATCCTCATGATTACAGAATGTATCATTACTGTGATGGTGCTCACCTCAAAACCTAAGCATACCGAGTCCAAATAATTTACAGCGAGGCACTTTAAAATCATGAAAATCAAAAAGCAAAAGATTTACGACAATGAAAGGCTATAGTTTGTGAACCCAAATTAAAGTTTTGAGTTTGCTGCTTGAACCAAATGAAATGCAGAAATTGGCTTTGTTTGTCACCAACAAGCCAAAGTAGCTCTTATCAATCTACATGAATGCAGAAGCCATAAATTGTGGTGGAATTGGAAGCAAAGGCTCAAAAAAGCCTTTAGTTGTTACACATCAACAGTGCAGCAAGGTAGACTGCTGAGGCAATGAATGAGGGGACAGGGAGGAAGTGCGAGAGAGAAGGAGGTGACACAGAGACCACACATCTTCAAAGTTCTCTCTCTTAAACACTGTGGGGTTGTAAAAAGTGCAGGTCCCATTATTCATGGGTGGGATTTCTCTTTCTCACTCTTGCAGCAAGCAGGCAAACAGCCCAAAACCCTCGAGCTGTGTCAAATGATGGAGCGTAATAATTACGTCCCTTTTATTGGCCATCTTATTCCAGCTATGACTGATGCAGCTCCCAGCCCTAAAGTGTTTCCATTTGCACTTTCATGTGGCAAAACCGAGCAGCGAAGAGAAGCCCTGGCTCGCCTGCCTCTCAAAGGTAGGCCTGACAAAATATTTATGACCTGACGTAGAGTCACTTTTAATAGGGGACTCCTGACCTGCTCCAGAGAAGTCTGGCTGTTGCAACATGCTTATCTCCTCTGTAATAAATAAGCCTTCAAAGAGTCTACTGTGCCTGTATGATGTGGTTGACTAAAAATATTAACTGGCACGTTTCTGTAGAATCACTCTTAATCAAGTAGCCTAAGGAGGCAATTGCAGATTCCTGTCAAAATGAAGCAGAAATAAATCAGTGACTTCCCTCTACTGGTCAGAGGGCAAACTACATTAAAGTGAATTACCAGCTCCTCCACTTCTATGGCCACAGGAGAACAATTGAGTACACCAAGAACAATTTAATTAATAATCAGCCCCTTAAAATATTACAGTTATTTTCTTCAGTTAAACAACCTAAAATTCCTGAAATGATAACATGAAGGCCTAATGTCCCTATGTAAACCCAAATGTCCTTAATAACGTCTACAGAACATGAAAAGGCTGGCAGCAGACAAGTCTCATACATTTTTGAAATGCACTGCAAGCCTCTCAAGGACGTGATGGATGGCAAAGGAAGCCAAGTAGAGATAAACTGATGAAAGTACATTACTGGAAATTCTTTCAAAGTTTCTATCGTCAAATCCAAGCCAGTCAAAATCCCAATCACTTTTTTATGAGTTAACTTTACAACTGTTGTCACTGAAATGCTGCAGCAGATTTCATGGTTTCTAGTTTGAAACCAAAATTTACAACATCAATCTGTTCCTTGCTGTGCTTTAACAGTCTATAAGGTGGTGTGAGGGGCTGCACATGTTGAAAACAGATAGTTTTCCCCATATTGGAAGTTATGGGGAAAGTGTTACCTAAAAATGAAAGCCATAAATCATTTCCCTCTGTGATTATACCATTAACAGGAGCATGGTTTTGTCGTTTAGGTCATGCTAATAGTTTGAGGTTGCGGCCATGCTCGATCGCATTTGTCAGCACAAGGGAGTCAGTGTGAAAGCTGAGTTTGTCTTGGTGGTCTTGCTTTAGTGCTTCAGCTTTTCTTTGCCTAAAAGCTGCAGAAGTTGTCAGCATCTGCTCTGGATTTTGCTTTTACTATTTTTTGTGTCTCCTCCAACTGGAGTTTCCATATTGAGCCTGGCTGTGGTCTTCCACAGAGAGAGAGACCCTGCAACAAACTATAAGAGCATTTTGCGCTCAGCATAAAAACAGCGGCGCCGGCTGAGCACATATTAAATTTGTTACTAATTTTGAACTTGGCATGGTGGACTACGAAGCTAGAAGCAGTCGAGTTCAGCCTGACTACGACCACAACCACAGTGCAAACAAAGCATATGGAACAGCAGTTTTGAGTGTACTACTGACAGTAAATGTTTAGGAAAGGAACCTTTAAAAATAACCCAATGTAATAGAATTAGTGAAGGGGGAGGTGCCTGCCAACATGTTTTCCTCCCATTCTGACTTCTACACATCGAAATGATGTTTTTAGAAGCAAATCCAAAGAAAAAAATAGGATCCTGTTTTATTATTTTTTCCCATTTATTCTTATGAGCTGCCTGTGGCAGGGAAAAGTTTGGCATCTTATTTCATCAATTTAACATCACTGCCTA
Source organism: Brachyrhaphis roseni (assembly GCA_903066815.1). NCBI lineage: Eukaryota > Metazoa > Chordata > Actinopteri > Cyprinodontiformes > Poeciliidae > Brachyrhaphis > Brachyrhaphis roseni. The sequence goes on along the minus strand of CAEFZY010018688.1, from coordinate 20,635 downwards.
GGAGACAACTTAAGATATCAAAATGCATTAACTTAATTCACTGTGTGCATACTTGAGTTTACACCAATTATAAAACAGCTGTGGTAGGATATGTATGTTTGTTCAACAGCAGTGTGTATGAAATACTCACTACTCAATTTTAAAACAGCTTCTTTTGGATTAAATTTTTTTTTATGTTTACTGCCAGTTGGAAGCAGGGTTTGTCTTACCGCAGTGGTCTGCATGTGACTGTTTAGAACTCTGAAAGTTTGCGATATTCTCCAGGTTTTTTTCTATTTTTCTTCTTCTTATGGCTGTGCTCAGAGTGACTCTGTCAAACAGGATGTAGTGGTGAGCCCAGCTGTGTCTGCTCCCCATGGAACTGCAGTGACCTCTAGAGACAGTTTTCTCCACACACAGTGCAGCAGCAGCCCAAGGTGTGTGAGCACAAATTAGCCGAGGTGCGTGTTCATGTTTGTGTGTGTCAAATGTGTGTAGGGCTACAAAGGCTGAAGAAGACTCCAGTTTGAAAAGTCTGGCTTACCGTTCCGTTAAAAGCAACACGTGCACAAGGAGACACCACACACTGCACTCACCAGATAATGCAGGCGTACACAAACACGCACACACACACGATCCACAGTGTATACCGGCGCTCACGTGCACACGCATAGTTAAACAAACTCAAAAAGACAAGACCCAGGGCCACCCTGCAGATCACCCTGATCAGTGTGAGAGCCTCATCTTCTCTGATCTAATATGTTTAGCAAACAGTCATTTATTCTCCCCAATCAATAACACAGAGAAGCATGTGTTTATGACTCTGCCTTAACTCACTCAGTTCATCTACAGTTCATTGAAGGAGCTCTACCCTCTAGCCTGCTTCAGTCACTGACTAGTTTATCATTTATCCTTCCCTCACAAATTGATGGTGGGAATGTTATTTAATATCATATTTTCAGAACAAATATGCCTGTCTAAATCGGTGAGGTAAAATCTCTTGACATGACTCCGGCAGCGGGGATAGATGCCAAATAGTATTTTATGCTTCCTCTTTGCAAATGGTGTTTTCTTTAGAAGGAGGCAGACAGAGATCTGCAAATTTTCAACGCATTTTGATGTGCAAAAATGCCACACACTAAGAAAGGGAGTCCGTAACCTTCAGCTGCACTATGAAAATGGGGGGCTGTAGCTTAATAAAAATGATTTTACTGCATCTCCGAACATGCTTAATGATTTGCTGTGGAGACTTTACACTCTTAAATTCCCAAGGTAGAAAATTATCCAGAATGGAATGTTCTCAAATGTAGGCTTGAATCAATATCAGATGCCTGCTAAGTTTCATTTGAGAGATTACTTGATTTCACATCCTGCTATGGAACAGAGAGACTCTAGTAGAGAATAGAGAACATTCATACTCAAAAGTGTATTAAAGGTTAAATAAATGTACTTATTATGCCACAAATGTTAGCACTCTTTGTATATCAACAAGATCTGATAAAATGCAGCATACAATGCTTTGCGATGTGATTCACTTTACTTCATGCCACACTTGAATAGAACTATCTAATATTGTGAATAAACACCTTTTGCTGGAACAACATCTCTAAGTATAATAGTAATCTGTTCTTTTTTGCAAAACAGTTTAGGCTCAGTCAGACCGCATGGAAGTTTTCTGAAAGCAACAATTCTGTAGTCTTTAAGAGGATTACCAATTTGTTTTCAGTCTGTTGCACGGACATTCAAACAAACTAGTAATCCATTCCATTGAAGCTCCGGCTGCATTTCCTGAGGGAATGTCAATCTCTTCCCCATTCCCTTCTGTTTTGTAAACATGGGTTGTCCATCTATATTTCCATCAACTCATACCAACTTTTCTGTCCCTGCTGAAGAAATGGTCCCCCTCAGCATGTTGCTGCCACCACCACATGTAAACATGGGCTTAATGTGTCAAGCCTGACATGTGGTGTTATAGTTTTCTCTCTAAACTACGGTTTTGATCTTATTCATCCGGATCATCTACTTCCACATGCTTGCAGGGTTTGCAATGTGACTTTAAATGGGACTTCTTATAGCTTTCTGTCAACTATATAATAAGAAATATATAATAAATAAAAATTCCCTTCTCACCCACCGTGTTCCATAAAAGTCAGATTTGTTAAGTGCACAACTAAAAGTTGTCTTCTCATTTAAGTTAATGGTAGCATTTTTATTTACGGGTTCCAGGTTTAAAGATGCTGAATACATGCACTCCACACTTGTTAGATTTTTATTTGTAAAGCATTTTGAAAGCTATGCTGCCTTTTTCTTACATTATTTTATGATGAACCACTTTGCATTGGTCTACTTAAAATTGAAGTTGTAACATAACAATATTCAAGTGGTATAAATTATTTTTATTGGGCACTGTAGTGAAATAAACAACATGGTTTTGCTTTGATATTATAAGCCGTTTTAGGTCTAACAAAAGAGGACAATTCCTCTCAAACAAAAGGAAAAGCTAGTTTGTAGACAACACATGCTCCAGGTGTCACTGTGACCAATACTGCATGTGTTCATTTACAGTGCAGGCTGCGCTTCCCATTAGCCGTGTACAGTACAGTACGGGGCGATGCACAGATGCCCTGAGTGGTGCCATACGGCCGATGGCTCATTAAAACTCAGATGGAAGGCATGAATCTAAGGAGGAGAGGAGAGGAAACAATCAATCTGCCTAATGGGAATCCCCTGTGAGGAGCATGGGGCAGCCATCCCAATGCAGCTGTAGCAGCTTTTATATGTGACCTCCCAGCTTAAACGGCACACCAAAGAGTCCCCAGTGCCACCGTTGCTGCCTCCTCTACAGAACCCAGGACACACACCAAAAGACACTAATCCCCACAAAAAGCTATTAGCGCAGGGCCTCCCACAGAGCATGTGGGTGCTACATGATGGCGATGTGGTTTCCCGAACTGGGACTGGGAGACCTGACATTCTCATTTATCTCCGAACATCCCCTGCACATGTGTCGTCCATATCCTTCCAACCAGGGAATGACACCCAGCTTGATGTGGGGGAGGGAAGTGGGGGTGTGGCAATCAAAGAAGCAACAGGGACTGGATTTATAGCTTGGAGGGCGCCTGTGCACTGGGAGGTATGTGCAAATTGTATGTTTACTGTCAGTGTGTGAGGTTGTGGCTCAAATTAAGATATCATTGTTGTGGTTTAAAGTAACTAGCACTTCTTGGGGTCAAGGTTAGGTTTCACGCTACAGTTTACCTGAACTTTGGCCCTAATAGTCCTCAGGCAGCACTCAGACGCTTTGATCTGCCACACTGCATGCTCTTTGCCCACCGACAACTACTTATCTATTCAGCGTGGAGTTGCCAGCAGCCCTTTAAGAATCGAGTTATGCTAAACAGAGGGTGATTTAAACCAGAGGTTGAACTCTGACCCTAGCTTAGAGGATAATGTCCCAGGCAAGGAGAGCAAAGTCCTGTTAGCATCCATGAATCAGGTCCCCACCGACATTATTTCAAAATTGCTTAGTTGCATGAAACTCCCTTTAGTGCTGAACGGACTTTCATAAAATTGATTTTCTGAGTACACCCTTTTAGCAGCTATAAGCTTGAAATATGAACCCTTCATTGCTGAAAGCATTTCATTTTTTTGCCCCTGTGACTAATGATCCAGGGAAGGAGCGCGTTTGAAATTCTTCTCAGAAGCCATTTCCATAATTAAACACTGCTAATTATAGAGCTTTGGCTGACTTTAAACAAACAGGCACATGTGCCGAGCACTCTTGCACGCTTTCACTCTGAAAATTTATGCAAATAGCGCCCATACTGTGTGTTTTCTAAGATGAAACTGACAACATTAGGACACGTTGCTCGTGCTCACAAAGATCAGAAAGACACAGAGGGTGATGCTGAGGGGAAGCTAACACGGGATTTTTAGTTTGAAGGAATTACCCAACGCAGGTGTGATGTTCTGCACAATGAGGATCAAAGACCGCACAGCAGCAGTATCAGATGGTGAAATATGCTCCCATGCACGTGTGTATGTGTGTTTGTCCATGCATGAATATGCATTAATTCATTACTATGAGTGCCCTGAGATAAAAAAAAAAAAAAAGTCCCTGCCTTAACTAAAAAGGAAAAAACAAACAAACAACGTTTTGGCATTGTTGACTTGTGTGCTATGGCACTGCTTGTCAATTTATCAGCCTGTGACAGCAAGCCACTAGAAGCTATTATTTCAGACAAACGAAAATTATATATGAAGATTAACATCTAATCATTTGTTCGAGAAAATATAATACTGCTGGAAATAAACAGGGTGCGGAACAGAGAGCTATGCTGCCAGTAATTCACATATCAACAGTGGTTAAATTATTAAAAAGATTGGAAATCATAATTGGCCATATATTTTTCCCCATTCTTCTCCACACAAGTGGCTCGCCTAGGGTACTTGACATTCAGTTCTGGTTTGTAATGTAAATGACAGAACCTATTTTCCCCATATCTTAACAGGGGAAGGAGTGATTGACTACTGAATATAAGCAAGCTACAGGTGGGGGTCAATTATCATTTGAATAATCGAGCATCTGAGGCTGCCTGGCTTGACTGTGAAGTGTGACACATTTTTATCTTTATGCATTTCAATGAAGTCAGACTAGTACATAAAAGGTTATCACCAAGGAAACATATTTGCCTAGGCACAAGTTAAACAGGAAAGTGAGATCAGCATAGATATTCAATTTAACCAGTCAACCCTGACCTATAAATATTTCAACAAAACCCAATGAGGACCCCTCCCTCTTCTCCAACCCCCTTCTTTCCTGCTTTGATCCAATTCTATTTCAGCAGCGGGAGATACGAGAGATGAGAGGGAGGAAGGACGCACGGGAATGGAGGGGAGGCGTGAGCAAAGAAATTCAGGCAGATTGTAGCTTATCTATTAAGTGAATTGTTTAATGCATCTACCATCTCCCAACCCTTGGGATTAGACCCAAGTGAGAGGAGAAAGAAGGGACAGATTTAAACAGGGCACTGGTGGCTCCAAAGTTGAAGAAGAGGCGTAAACTAATCTATAGTTGTGAGCTGACAAATCTGGCCTGACACGGTGCTCAGTGGTGGCTAGACTCGAGAGATGGGCATTAATCACAGCGTGTGCTCGGCTGAGAACACAAGCACACTGGGGACGCCTCAAAGTGAGCTGGAGGTTATACAGGCAAAGGGATTAATCAATACAGACCCATAATAACAGCCAACCACAAGCACTTAAAGCCCCACCGGTACCAAGGTATGGCAGCAGTCACTGGGCCAACTGGCTCCAACACTAACTCAAAGACATTCAGGCAGAAGCTTGCGCACATGTACTTTTATATTCAACACAGTAAAAGTTATTCTCTAGTCAGAGCTCAATGCAGATACATGAACATTGAGAAGCCTCAGGGACTCAGGAGGTATAAATTCAACATAGTCGTTGTGAAACTTTTGCCAGCAGGAGCTCATGCTGAAAGCAAAAAGGAAAAGTAACGGTTGGGTTGAAAGGACCATGTGCTGCTTCAAAGTTATTTCTATAGACTTATAATGTTACTATTAGAACACAAACATAGTGGATCTTTTTTGAGGGTAACTTTTAAGTAGAGAGGAGTTATTTTCTTGAGTTATACTCTTGACCTGTGCCAAGAGTCTAAATCTGTCTTTGCTATGTTGGGCACCCACACATGGGTTGCCAATTCTTTGATGGGGTAATGTAATGATAAAATGTTTAGCAAAAATGCTAATATTATAATCCAAGTGTCAAATAAGGGAGACAAGTAACTCTACACATTATGTCATCTGGCTATTTTAAGGGAACAAAAATTGAATGTGGTGGTCACTCAAGGTTTTGTTCTTGGGCCACTTTTATAGTTTTGTAATACCACAGCACCTCTTACCATATGTATACAGATGGCATACAACTTTACATTTCTGTTACTACATGAGAACAATCCCTTACTGAGTAAGATTTTTTTTTACAGAATCAGTAAGTGGATGGGATAAAATTTCCTTCATCTTAGAGCTGCAGTATGTAGCTTTTATAAATCTTTTATTTATTTTTTTACATATGTGTTATAATTGTCAGTATGTAGTGACACAATAACATGAGACAGATAATCTGTGAAATAAATCAACCTCCTCTTCCTCTTTCCTGTAGTCCTACTGCCATCTGCAGAAAGACACCTCTTGACCAGAAACAACCAATCAGACCCAGCACTGTTGGCTTGTTACGACCTTAAATCTATTACAATAATAAAGTGTCCCCAGTTAAATCAGAACACAGGACATCTAGATTTGACAGTATTTTTCTTCTAATGTTCTGTTTTTTTATGCTGTTAAGATATTTCTTGCTCATTGTAAAGTTCTTGTTCATTTACCTTTTATTTTTTATTCTTAATAGTTTTTGATTACCTATATGTCTTTTCTTTCGTATAAAGAAAGAAAAGACAGAACATATCTTTCATACTATGTTCTGTATGAAAGATGCAATAGAAATAGGCTTTCCTTTCTTTGTCATGGGGCAACATGACAGCGCATATTATCCATATTATATATGGCTACTGTGTGCACCACTGACATGATAAGAAAAATATGACCACCCCCTTAGTTAGAGGTAAATACTGGGAGGGAACTGGGGCATGAGATAACTCCAGTGTGCACTGGGCTTCAAAAACTAGGATAAGCATTCTGTCAATGACCAGTCCTCCCTCTCTGTAGGAGCCTGCCACCCAAAGAGACCTCGATCAGCAAACCCCCCACCCACCACCCATTTTCTGACAGCAAATCTGTTAGCCTCGCCCCCACACTTCATACAGCAAGTAAAGCAGACAGTGTAGCAGGAGGTGAAAACTCCAGCTATTTGTCAACGTGGCGCCCGTGTCAAAATGTCAGGTCTGGGGACATTCCCCATGCAGCTGGGCTGTTAGCTAAGGAGACAGGCCGTATGGCTGGAGCAGGAGCATGCTGTCACCGGGCAGTCAAACTGCCTGAAACCAACAATCAAGAGACTCTTTCTTCCTCAGTTGCTCTCCCCCATTCGTCTTTAGCATCTTTCATCCGTATGTTATCTATGCTCAGTTTCTGTTCATAAATCTTTTCATTTTGTCTTTTCACTTGTACTCTTCTTCCTCAGCCTCTCTTTTGATTTCATCTGAATCTGGGAGTTCATCCCATTAATATGGTGGTCAAATGTCAGGGCTATTCTCCTTTATCAGTTTTTAAATTTTCTTACCAAAATAAAAATAAATGTGTTTTTCTATATTCAATCAACATCATCAAAGCAGATCAAACATGTTTTTTGTACTACTCTTTTGTAGTAAATGTAAAACATAAGGTAAATCAATTATAGGAAAAAAAAAAACAATCTTCATGGTTTTTAGACTTAAGATTTATTACGTCAAAAATAATCCGTATGTTGTGAATTCATTGTTTTGATTCTCATTTTGTGGCAAAATGGAGACTGTTCTGTTTTCAATTTCACATGTTCTAGTGATCATTTTTGTATTGTTTATCAAAACGGAAACCATCTTCATATGCGCCATAAGAGCCTGGCAGAAATATGCATTCCCCTGCAGATTCCCACTCCAAATAGATTAGGAAGTAAAATAACAATAACAGAAAATAAAATCAAGTCCAACATGAAAAAACAGCATTTGCTGTATTCATGAATGGCATATTTATTGCTCTATCTTTTCTTAAGCTTCTTTGACTTGGCATTTACTCAAAGAGGGTGGAGGATTTACTGTGGAAAAATGCAAACAGGGTATTAATGGGTCAAGTGCAGCCTAGTTGGCTTAATAGCAGATTATGGACCTTTTTCTATAGAAGAACACAAATTCTGTTTCAGGCTGACACAGAATTTGTCAGCCTGAAAATGTGTCAAGTAAATTTGTCTGATATTTACTTGCTAATTTGGTTTCAAAAATTGGAATTGAAGATCTTAACGGTTTAACTTTGGAGAAACATTTTTCTTTTTCTATTTTTTTTTTTGCAAATTGTTGTAAATGTCTCTTCCTGGTGTTTTTCTATTTCTTTCTGTTTTTCTGTCCATTTTGTTTTTTTGCTTTGTTTTTTTTTTTTCATCTCAACACCCCTCCCAGAGTCCATCTGGTACCTTTTGCTCCCCCTCAGAACGAGGGCCGGTGGAATTCCCTGGCCTAATTAATGAGTAGACACTCACAGACGGTCAAGGGCTTGCATGTCTGTCTCTGTGCACCACCTTGCCTCGGGAGGCCCTTTATTGAAAAGGGAAATAAATTAGATCAACTGGACAGACTGTACAAGCCAACAACAAGACTTGTCATGCAGCGATTTTGACTGAATGGTGAACGGATGCTCTCAGATGGGAAATGAACCCCAAAAATGTCTGATCAAATCTCAGCTGTAAATTTTTTCATGCATGCTGAGGTATTGTTGGGAGAAATTAAGACACTATCCAAAACAAAACTCGATATTTTTCTTTTCATACGTGCATATCTTAATAATAATTACTAATTTGCCTAGGTTCAGCATTATTAATAAATACTAGTGATGTAGAATATTGTTAAAAACATTATTAGTTTTAGTGATTTTGTTGAAAAGTTAAATATTTTGGTTGAATATGGAGAGCAACATTTTTTTTGTGTTAATTTTAAAAACTATGGATTGTGGCTTTCAACATAACGTAACACAAAATAACACTGTTCTTCTATACCTATCATAGTAATTTTCAGTTTTAGGTTCTTTTGAGGTGTAAGAAATAATTATCAAAATAAACAGATATAGCTGCTTTAAATATATGAACCTAAGTGTAGAAGCCTTTTTTTAATTGAATGATTGAAATAAACATTTCAATTGTATTCTGAACTGGAAACAGACGAAAATGCAAAAGCACAGCTGATCGAAAGGAGGATTCTCTTTGAGGTTTGCCAGCTGTTTTGTATGCTAGGAAATGATTGGATGAATAAGTAAAAGATGTAAGGCAATGGGTGATGCAAAGCCATCCAAATAGCCACCCAGATAATAAAAAAAAAAATCACATCAATATTTTCCTCTCTCTCTATTTGACTTCAGAAGAACCAAACAAGTCCTTTGGATTAAGCTCAAACGAGAGACAGGCTGAGTTCTTTCCTCTGGCACGGGAAAAAAACAAACAAACAAGAAATGATATGTTTGAACATTTTTGCATTTTTCTTGTCTGCTCTTGAGTCATGACATTATTAGTCAAGCGGTACATCAATCATGCAGTGAGTTAATGACACATCCAGTCCATGAATCTTTCAGCTCTTTACACCAACTTCAGCATGGCATTCTGGGGCTGTTCCTGCTGAGCAGCTGCTGGAGCAAAAGCAGTGCCGGAGCCCGGGCGTATTTGCCAGCGCTACGGCTTTGATCTCAGCTTGTGGAACAGATAGCTGTGAGGCTGGAAAAGGACTGGGCCAGGTTGGAACCTGGATTCTGTAGTGTACAGTGTACATGTGGGAGTTTCTTTCCTGTGGGCCCCCTTCACCTTTGCTCATCACCACTACCTCAGAATTTCCCACAAACTCTCATTTTTTATATCAGGATTTTTTTCCCCACCCAGGATAATTTTGGAAATCAGAGTTCTTAATACTTGCTGGGCCTTAATCCCCCCCCCCCTCAAAATACAAATGCCACATTTTGACTAAAAGAAACACTTTGCGAATACAACAAAACGTAGTTTTTTTACACCATGAATCAAATGTCTAGTTCTACGGTTATAAATGAACACATTCAGACAGGTTTATTTCCTTTCAATCGTGATATAGAAGAGCCATAATTTAGCAACAGCCGGCTCCATTCACACTTCCTGCACAGCTCCACTGACATACTTTCCCTGCTAATGGGGCCACCTGCAGGTCTGCACTGGGCCCAGCCCGGACAGTGTCAGAGGGGAATGCAGACAGAGCAGGCGGTGAAATGGGTGGGAGGTGGTGCAGGGCATATGTGACTGGCACCAGCATAAGAGCTCTTTCATTCCCCTCCTGTTCTGCTGAGTGCCATGGGCACACTCACAGAGCCAGGCACCGGTTCAGGCCAGGGCATCAACACATGTCAGGAAATACTTTCTCTGTGATCTGAGTGAGCACAGCCAGAGTTAATGCTTCCCTGACATTTGGACAGCGTAGTGAAGCAGCAGACAATTAAAAAAAAGGAAAAGACAGATCATACGGGAACTCCAAAACAAGGGAACCACTTTTGTTAAGAAACAAAAAAACGTGTTTTACGTTTAATTATTCCATGTGCTATATATACGCTTAAATGTTGTCAGAATTTGTTATAAAATAAAAAGAATATAGTGTGTCCTTCCCTGCCATAATTCTGATATCATAACCCTGCTTGAAATGATCTTGAAAAACAATAGGAATGATTTACAAAGCACATTCCAGTACTATAAAAAACAAAATCAAAATTGTTACAGTGTTTGACAATAAAGCATGCTTAAAAAAAAGATGACACTGGTGAATGGCATTTTATTTTGACAAAGGCACCAGCATAAGAGCTGTCTTCCCACAGCCTTGAAATGTAACATTCATGAGTTAAAGCGTATGATTACCAACTTTCACTTTTTAAAACACAGACAAAATTAATTTTAAAACAAAACAGAACCATAAAATAAACTACTGTCTCATGCATTTAAGTCTAACATTTGAATGAAATCCATTCTTTGCCCCACCACAAACCATATTTATAAAATAAGTTTTTTTTGAGAACTACATAGTATCTTTATTATTTGAAGAATAATATGTGGTTGGAAGCATATGGCACAAAAATATCAGCAACATTTCATCCCAATTGCTTGTTGATTTGCTTACCCAAGCATTGGTTAAAAATTGTGACCCAGTTTGGTGGGTTTGAGAGGAGTCAAGAGGGAGCGCCGGCATTTTAACAGATTACCTCACAAAACCATGATTTAAAAAAAAGAAAACAAAATGCTTAATGATTACGTTTCTGTTGGTGGGTTAAGGTAACAACTTCAATTCATAATAGACAACAAATTTAGTTACTTGAGGACTTGACACGATTTTCCCTCTTCATGATCAGTTTGAACCTAGCAAACAAGAGGGTATTGCTATTCAAACTTTTTTAGGTCCACCAATCAACAGAGAAGGACCTTGCTGCAGCAAGTACACCACGCTGCAGCAAACAGAAAGGGGCAGGGACGGACCTAAAAATTTATTTGGATTTATTTGGAAATCGGTCCATTGCACTTCGGAAGTGAAGGGGGCGCTATTTCCTACATTATTTGTGGTCTCCCGTTTTTGTTTTATTTTGAAATCTGTGATATATTTTCACCTTTAGGAAGGAGTTTCGCTCTCAGCATGTATTTGAACTTTTCTCTTTTATTTACATCAGCGCAGCTCACAGTTTTTAGCAAGTTCAACATTTTTTTTTCATTAGAATGTAATTTTTTTTATTATTATTCTTGTTCCTGATAGATAAATTATCCACAGTGGGAACACATCAGAGTCAGAGCCAACAAAGTCACAAACTCTGGGATGCATGTTGACATCTGCAGAGACAGCAGACCCTAGTAGCCAAGAGGACGGAAGCCGACTAGTCAGTATGAATTGGGCTTTTTAGAATAACATTAGCCTAGCACAAGCTAGCGCAAGCTATGTTCATTTTCACAATCTGACTGAATTGGTCATAGAGCCAAAAGGGAAAGGAAATATTTTAAGCAGTGCCTTGCATTCCAAACTGAACTGTAGGTTAAACTCTTACAAGACACTGAGTTTTTATCTGTCACTTTTCAATGCAAAATCAAACAAAAAGTAAGTTGCTTAAAACCAAATGCCCCGTGTTTAGTCATGACTTATTCTTTTAATCTCCTTTTTTCAAGCCTTAATATGAAACTCATTTCATATAGGCTATGCACTTTAGATGACTGCACAAAAGCATGTTTTGAACTTCAGCAAATAATTTTCTTGACCACTAATCTCTTTAACTTCTAAACTCAATACGATGTTAAAGTAAGCACATTGTTGTGTGCCAGTACTTTTCTGTAAGCTATTTTCTAAACTATTACACGTTTTTGCACTGAGAAAATAGTCACTGTAATATTGAGCCAAGCTACTATGAAGGGTTTCACATATGATAGTGTGTGCAAAAGTAATAAAAATTACAAATCAAGATCTATATTATTATTATTATTAGTAGTAGTAAATTCTGTCATGTACAATAATCTATTCACTCTCACATTCCACACTGTCAAACAAAAGAAGGCTATTGATACATTCATAACAAGGCAAATATGAATATTAGTTTAGCAATCTCTTCTTCCCAAGGACAAACCTGGGAAAATAAGAGAACTTAGGTTATTGTTGACAACTTAAATCACAAATATCGATTGCCTAAGAATGGAAACTTGCTCCCATACAGAAGCAAGCGGAAAAACAAGCAGAATTTAAAAGGAATCAAATGGAAAGCAATTTAGAAATTCAAGGGGATCAAATGGCAGCTTTATTAGTTGCTGAAGCCAATGGGTCAGTAGGAATGAAAGCCTCGTCTGTTTAGCCCAACTTGCCAGGTCAGGTAAGACACCCATAGAGAGAGAGTGCTCTCTGCCCTGTAAAAGCCTCACACCCCTGACTAAAGCTTCACTACTGATCCCACCCTCTTTTGCCCTACTGTGTCAATGAACTAATGCCTTTCTCAACAGGTACAGTGAGCAGCGGGGGCAGCCAGGTAACCTGATGCTGATGGAATCACTCAGCTTCTCAGTAGGCAGGGCGGCAAATTGTTGTGATCATCATGTTAGCACAGTCCTTTTATGGAACAGCACGCTTTTAAGTGAATAGGCTCAATGAAAGGATAAGCATAGTTCTGCACAGCAAATGCAGGTAATGACAATTCAGGTCAAAGATTATCTCACGTCTTGCAGGGGTGTGTGGAACAAATCCAATTTTAGCTACTGGGACAAAAAGTAAAGCAGGCCAAAGAGGATATCATTCATAATTACAAGGCTTAGCTTAAGTAAATGCTCTCCCACAGAGAATGGCAACAATGGCCTTAATTACATTTTTTCTTACAACCCCAGCTTAAAGTAAAAAACATAGATGACAAATTTGGCATTGGGATTCCACCTCATGGCTATTCTCTGTGCCAATTACACATTTTTTTTGATGGTTGCCAAGACAAATCATATTAGCTCTCTACTAAAGAATACTAAAACCTTTTGGCTTCTCACCAACCTACTGGTGCCAGTAACTTCATTAAAGGGAAAAAATGCTTTTAGGAAGCCTTTCCTCAGTTGCAATTACAAATAAGTTCCTTCATGGAACCCCCCGTCATGGGTGGGCTGGCAGCCCAGGGGCAACTTGTCTGCAGACAACTGAGCACTAGTCTGAATGGAAAGCAAGTCCAGGGAGTGCGGCTCAAGTAACTTCTTTGTTACAGATAAATGTCACCAGCAGCAAAGTTGACAATGCCCCAATTGTCAACATGTTTATCTAATAAAGGCCTTTTGATATTTGTGATGATGCCCCCACCACAGAAAGAAGAAGAAAAAGTTGTCCAAGCCAATTAGTTATGGGACATTACTGCTCACATTCAATTTTAAAAGAATCCCGCTGACTTTAGGCAAATAACTTTTTGAACTGAACACAAAAGAGTGCTTGAATGTTTGCTCCAGAGTGAACCTGTAAGGTGAGATGATTGAAGTTACTGAGTACAACAATGTGTATGACTTAAATAATCCTACCCTCTGAGTATGTGCCTGCCACCACAAATGATAAAAATGAAAGTGTCCCTGGGCTGCTTTTGCTAATTAAACATAACTAAAACACACACTGAATTTGCAATTCATAAGTGTTTTGCAAAGCTGGCAGTGCTTAATTTTTTATCCTCCTTTATAGACCCCAAAGGTATGGGCAGGCACACAGAAGCATAATAATTTAGTTTAAAATTGCTCTATTTATAATTACTAGATTTTTTTCTTCAAAGGCATTCTTAAATTGCATGCAAGTTTGGCACCCATCAAAGAATTTTACAGTTAGTGTATAAAAAAGTGCAAAATATTGCAGCAAAACACATACATGGGATATGAATTGCATCCTCATGTCCTTTTACATGTCACTTAAAATAGGCAAAACAAAAACCTATCCACTGATTTTCATCCAAGAATCTCAACGCATAGAGTTTTAATGATTTGCTATTCTGTTTATTTTTCTGAATTCTTGACAATTTATCTGAAAGGTTCTCTTAGGGGCTTTGGCTGGGTGACCCCTAGTTGAAAAGGCTGTACGAGGCGGTGTACGAAATACACTGGTGGGTGTCCATCCTTCTTGACCTCCAGTTGGGGTATTGTGATCTCTCTGCTTTGGTACTTCTGATTTCTGGCTGCCCTGGTGGGCTAGTGCCTGCCTGCCATGATGGGGGCTCTTCCCTGCTTGGTACTGGGCAGCCTTGTTGCCAAGAGATGGTGTGGGTCTTGTCCTTTTGAAGGGACTGATCCTGGGCTTGGATGACAATGTGGCTGTCTGGAGAGTTGGAGGGAATTGGTGCCCTGAATCTCAGCCTCTGCGTCTTTGGCCTGGGAACAGATAGTCCCTTGCTTTTCTAATGATTTTGCCTGTGTGCAGATTAGTATTACTTTGGTGGTCTTGGGTGTTGTGGTCTACAGGCCTTCTACCCTTACCGCCACTCTAACAATCATGCACCTTGAAATCAATGGCTCATAAAGCTGCTGCAATTTTTTTTTTACAATTTTAAGTATTCTTGCTTTAATATGACTGAATAAATAATGAGCTTTGCTAGGCATTCTGACTATTCAAATTGTTGTACACAAAACCTTTATATAGCCAGTGGCACAGGAAAAAAATACACATGCATGGGGTCAAGTGCCTTGACCTGGGATACAGCCACATGTGGCAGTACTAAGCTAGAGTTGAACACACAACTTTTAAATGGCAAGACAACTATTCTGTCCACTGAACAACAGTCACCCCTAGTTTCAACTTTTAATTTCCTTGCTATGAATTACTTCTTAAATCTATGGCATGTAGGTTAAAAATGGGTTGTTTTAATTTAGTCTGTTAGTAGTTTATGTTAATTTTCTTTAGCTAATCAATAGTGAGCATAGATTTTTCAATTTTTCTTTCCAGACTACACTGGTCAGTATAGTATAATAAAAACACTGCAAAGACAAGCTGTGTCTACTCTTCAACAAACGCAGGCCTTTCTGAAACGTTCCAGACATGTTATGTGCACCCAAAAATCATTTCAAAACTTTTGATTTGGTTCTTTGTAAGCTTGCATTTCATCCTCCTTTCATATCCTTACTAGATAAGAAGTCTAGCTGAATGTTAGGACCCATTGACAAGATATTGGGTCCTTTCAATATGCAGCAAGTCTCTTGAGATTTACTAGAGGCACAGCTATGAATGAAGGAGTTGTTCCAGAAGCCCAGCTAAAAGAAGGTTGCTGTCCTTGCCACTCCATCACTCAGTGACCCGTCAACAGGGCACAACAAACCAATCAGTAAAAAGACCTTTTTAAAAAAGTCACTCTACCTGTCCCAGGCAATCCCTAGTTAGTTAGCTGACCCTCCCCTGATAGGCAGGGTTGGGGCAACTGGAGGGAGGCATTCATTTCAGGGAAGCCATTAATCTTTCTACCCTTCTCTTTCTGACACCTGAACCAGACACACCCAGCACCCGGTTGCTCACAACAGCTTCCTCTTTGGCTTCGATAACATCCGATCAGAGCCACGTGGCAGGCCTCCTGCAGGGCTCGTGCAATAGGATTCTACTCCCAAACTTGTATGAACACTTATGTACCTTGTACAAAATACCGTACACACTCATGCAAGCATACACCCCTTCTTTGCTCACTAACATAAAACTGTCTGGGAGTCATTTTGACAGTAAACATCACCCCCCCTAACATTAACACACACAAAAAAACATTTCTACCAGAAGATGTAGATTATTGTAGTCATATGCCAAACGGTAGGGAGTTAGGCAAGTTTTACAGCTGACTTCTGAAGCTCCCAGTAACTTAAAGATGCTCTTGAGGATGGGGGGTTTACTTAAATGCATGTTTGTTTGAAGGCGCCTATGTGTCCTGGATCCCTGAAGTTATTCCTGTGTTACTGACACTTAAGTGATTTTTTTTCTTCCACTAAAAACCTGGATACTGATGTTTCCTTCATAAACTAGGTGGATGATGTGCTGACAGTAAGTTCAGAAGATGCTGATGATGTGCAGTGATACGACAGCTTACAGCTGTGATACCTGTTTAGACAAACCCTCTGACAACAGGATGTGTCACTAAGCAAGGCTTTAGCGCAGTCGATTCCCTCGTAACAACATGCGGATTTGCTTACCTTAGAAGTAAGGAGACTTGTCTCCAAGCCTCACTTATGACAGTTAGTGCTAAGCCACAATGTTTACACAGCCCCTCTGGGCTATTTCACTTTTGAGCACCAAAATAGCAGTCATCTCCCAAATCTTCTTGTGAGGAGAGATAGTCCCATTGATGAGGATAAGAGGGAAAAGGGACAAGACAAGCTTGGGGATTAGCGGCCCTGAACTCCTGCACAGCATGCACAACCGTCTGGTTCTGTGCGCTGAGCTATCTTGACAGGGGGGATACGTATGGCATTTGAGAAGGTTAGATGAGGTCATAATACATTGCTCAGCTGGGATTAGGTGGCGTGTGGCACCCTTCACTTTTAATCAAACCCTTCCAATCAGGTCAGATTACAACAGGATAAGCAGATTCAAAACAGTGTTTGGCTAATGCTCTCTTTAAGGATCTCCCTAAATTTACAATTTCAGAAACAAGAGGATGTCTGAATCCTTATCATTAACAATTACACTTGTTTTTATAGTTATTGTCCATACACATCATGATCTATAAGTAGTAATTTGTTAAATCCATTTTCTTATAAACTTACAGGACATTTCCAGAGACCCTTTACACCCCAAATTTCTCTTGCTCTTTTTATACAACTGTCCCCCAGGACATATGCTGTGCCCTTTAATGCTGACCTTGGTCTGCTCACAAGAAGTAACTTTAAATCCCAAATGTTTGTCACAGCTATTAAACAACATTCAGGTACTGGGAAGAAGACCAACATTATTTAAAAAAGAAAATGAGTTAACATCTGAGGCATGTGCAGCTGCTGGTTCAAGTCACTTGGCCCTCTTTAGACTGATGTCAGGCAGATCACAGAAGGGTTTTGTCACAATCGGCTCTCAAAGTGGTTGTTTCAGCCTTAAAACAGAACAGAGATTTTCTGAAGAGTTAGGTAAACAGTGTTAACAAGGCAGAGGTTTTCATGGTCTGACTGAACAAAAGCCAGAGATGAGGCACTTTGCCTCCCCTACAATTCAGTACGATCACTACCCTTAATCTTGGAGTCAGGCTGCATACCTTGTGATTTTTCTGTTAGAACATGGATAGACGAGCAGCCCGTGGAACTTCAAAGGGGCAGGGAGACGCACATGGCTGCTAATTTTTCAGACTGGGCATATGTGGCGGAGAGCATGGATTTGAGGCTCTCCTCTCACTTCAAAGCCAGGCGCCTTAAAAGGTCTGGCTGTGTTTTGACGTGGATCTGCAGAGGTGAATGAGAATCAAGCACCCGCTGCAGACCCTTCAGAAGTCAGGCTCACTCTGTTTAACCCTCCTCCCCACTTCTCCCTGTGCACACACTCCCTCCTCCCTGCCTTGACAAAGAGAAGAAGAAAAACAAGAAAATTCAATAATGCCTTTGAGAGGGAGGATTACCTGAGGAGATGCCTGCGCTGCTATGCCGCAAGTGAAATCTCATGTGCCCTCCTCTCCTTCTGCTCTCACCACATCTTTTCACTCCCATCTCTCTTTTACTCCCTAGGTTGGTTAAAGACAGCCCTCAAAAAGCACATCAAAACTATCCTTTGATGCCATGGCAGGCAATTAACCCCTGGAGTCCAAAATTACAGATTGCCTGGGATGTGACACATTTCGATAGGGTGGGGTGGCAAGTGTGTGTGCCTGATTTTCCTGGGGTGGGAGTGGGGCAAGGGAGGGGTGGGTTCATTGTTTGTTTGTTTTTAAAGTGGGCTTCCTTTCTAATGAAGTGATGCTGTGGCAGATTTGATACAACCCATTTCTGTCAGTTTGAAAAGTAAAGTAGGGTAAACCTCTAGAGAAAGGGCTAGCTTCACCAGAGGAAGTGTTTGCACTCCATTATCTATACTCTTGCTCACTTCTGATGAACATTGCTGCAATACAGAGGGAACAAAGGAGCCAGGCTCCAAGCGAATATTAATTAACTCGTAGGCGCAGCCAAACAATGATTAGGTCTATCCCAGTTTTGGTTGTGTTTTTGTGTCATTCACTCCTCTTGTGATGCTCAGCAAGAAGAAATAATTAGGCTGGGTTGGAGTAGCAGTGCTGGATGTGACTTTGCAGATAACCTCCAGCAGCTCCTAACTGAGAGTGCATTATTTGTCATTGAGTGTTACCTTAGAGTAAATGCTGTGTGTGGCTTTGGCACAACAAAATGACTTTACAAAATGACTTCATTTTGCAGACTTGTAAGCATGGCAGGTGTGTAACAACCAAGCCAGGTGATGAAATTACACTATAGTGGAGGTGAGCAAAAAACTAGCTTAGGAAAAGCATTCAGTGTGAAGTGGCTAGGGACACCTGGTAACAAGAGCTTTCATCGCAATGACTGAAATGCTTAATTTCAGTCGTTGCATTAAATACAATTTAACCTTTATTGATCCAGGAATTCCTTTGAGTTGCAAGAAAGTTTCAGGGAACAAAAATACAAGAGAAAACCAAAGCAGAAGCAATATAATACATACACTGAACAAAGTCCTGTTGCACTCTTTAGCTGCTACATGAGACTTCAACTCTTAGACTTTTCCATAGGCCTACAGCTAAACTAAAAATAATTAAAAAACATCTTTGTATATTAAATACTGTGCACTTAATATTTGGTTGGACCTCTCTTGTATGAGTTACTGTGGCCTGGAGGCAATCAGCTTGCGAAACTGCTGAGCCTCAGATCCTCTACATTGCTGGGTCCCCAGATTAAAAATATGAGTAACTGAATCGGCAATAAAGTAAGTTCTAGAACACATAGCTAAGTTTTCTGATTCAGAAGTCTTTTTTAGGTCAACGAATTTTCATTAAGCAACTAGACAGTTCAGAATGAAACAGTACAGCTGATGTGACACGGGGAAACAAATTGTACATTTTGAAAGTGAGTGCTAGCTGCAGATATTTTTCATCATCCTGAAACAACATTTAGGGTTGTCGTTGGCCGTGTCTTTTACATAATGCCACAGTGCATCTCTGCACTTTGTGACACATTCAAGTTGCCAAAAATCTGGCAAGCATGGTCATTTTGATCCTAGTTAATGCAAACTAAATTAATTGTATGTCTATGTACACAACATAAATCTGCAGCTCTTTTCTGCTGAGGAAAAGTGATTCATTTTCTTTTCTCCACCTTAACCTGCCAGATCTTGCAAAGGCTTCTGATCTCATCAGCACATTGTTTTATGGTGGGATTTCTCACCGCCCTCCCCTGGCAGACAGTGAGATTACACAGTGACTATAAGCACCTCAATTTTGTATGACAGCCTTTTCCACGTGAGGGAATTACAATCATGTTTCATTAATTCAGCTTGAATGAAGCCTCATCTCAAGCGTAGAAAAGCTCAAGATTTATATAAAATTTGTAAAATAGCACGTCATCTGAATACAGCATCTCCAGAATAAGTAAGTGAAATTGAATTTTTCATTCTAAATAAGATTAATTTATAAAATGTCTAACAAAAATGGCACCTAAAAGTTGAAGAGCTCATCTAAGGAATCATGCATTGCATTGTAGGTTATCAGAGGAGTGCCAAGTGAAGTATTTTTTTTAATCAAATGGCCTTATTTAACACTGCCTTTCAGTTTCAATCCTAGCAAACCAAATACATACTCTGTTTCAATGGAAAGTAATCACCCAGGGAGCGTGGTAAAACATGGTATGCTGCAGAGCATTTCTTTCTTTTTTTTAATTTTTATGACTTGCCATTACTTCCCAACTATTCTTTTCTTCTGTAACAAAATGTATCTGTGTTTCGAAAAATGTCTGACGCACTTTGTTCAAGCCCAGGGAGCCCTACACAAGATAGCCTCAGGCCAGAGCTGCTGTACTTGCTTTCCCTTTTGTATGCACATTGTCTCTGCGCAGCCTAAATATGGGGACACGAGCTTCATAGCCTACTGTCTTGCATGCCGCTGCCCTCCCCAGGTACTCTGCTAGTGCAGCTCAAACGCAGGCTGTGGGGAGACAGCGCTTCTTTGCTTCAAAGAGGGGAAAAAAGATAAATCATTCAGCTCAGGCTTTTGTTCCAATATGCCATGAAGCTGCGATCACAATCCCTTTTTCCAGTCTCTTTGTTTCCCAAACTAAAGCATCTGGATGTGACAGTGAATCCAACTTCCACTGCAGGTTGTTTATGCAGCTCAATCACCGCATGGCATGAAATTTGAAATGACATCGTTGACATTGCTGCTTTTAGAGAAGAGGGCTTCATATTTAAAGCGATGTAACCATATCTATCTATCTATCTATCTATCTATCTATCTATCTATCTATCTATCTATCTATCTATCTATCTATCTATCTATCT
>CAEFZY010018676.1:0-20371 GCA_903066815.1 Brachyrhaphis roseni | reverse complement strand
TAAAAAAAAAAATTATTTATTTATTTTTTTTTTTTAAGAAAATTTTTTTTTTTTTTTTTTTTAGAGAATTTTTTTTTTTTTTTTTTTTTAGAAAAAAAATTTCGTCTGAAAAAAAATTTCTTTTTAGGAAAATTTCCTAAAAAGAAATTTTTTTTCAGATGAAATTTTGAGATTTTTTTTCCTGAGCTACTGAAAAAAAAAAAAATCCTGCCATTTAAAATCCTGCCATTTTTTTTTTTTTTTCCGGTGGCCCTAATCCTCTTCCGTAAGAGAACCATTGTAAGAAAAAGTGGGCAAATATTTATTGCTGTTGCACATTTTTATGCTGAGTTAGTAAATGTGTTTGCTTTTCAACAGACAAATACATTTGCGAATTCTGGTATTTCAAAGAATATCCATAAAAAAGGAGCTGAAATAAATGAAATAAAAACATAATTTAAAAAACTAATTCAGAATCAACACACATTTAAAAACCACATTTTTACATATATATAAAATACACCTACTAAAACTAATAGTTACAGTAGAAAATGTTGATTCCCATTTGTGATTTCTGGGCTTTTACCTTTGTCACTAAGCAACGCTACAAGGCGTCCTTTTGTTTGCAAAGGCTTCTGGGAAACTGAGGCCTGTGGGCCACAACGACCGCCCTTTTTCGAGCAACGAGAGTAGAACAGCGCCGTGGGAAATATAATCGCAAAGCTGCTTTTTAAAACTGTGTACAACTACTTGAGGTATGTCAAGCGATGCTTTTCAACGCATTCTTCGACCCACAGTAGTTAAAATCAGGATATCTGTCTGGTAAAAGTGTATTTTAATGCGCGGATTGATGACGTAATGTTGATTGTCAAACGCGAAATGGCGAGTGTGCTAGGAGGCCCGTTAGCAGCAGAAAACAGGATCTTTATTACATTTTTTAACTTAGCATATGGAGACAGTTATTGCATCTTATCAACGCTGGGTAAGTTCAGCGGTAGTTGTATGCGGTGGTTGTGTGTATGCAAATGTAGATTTTATTCATCTCTGTGGGGCAGGGTACAAAACTAGGCTAGCAAAGATGTTTAGCTAGTTAAATAAGCTCCATGTGTTAACAGCAAGGAAAGCAATTTCTTTTTAGAACACAAGTTTTTTCCGAAATTAAACCTGGCAGAGTAGTAGATGTTTTAGTAGACGTACTACTAACAAATGTCATTAGTCGGATGCAAACAACAAAATTATTCTATAACAAACTTACACTTGCTAAACAGAACATTACAACACATGTAATGCCAGGGTCAAAATCTACTTTAAACATTCTACGGCATATTTCGTGTAATATCCAAGTAAGGAAAGCAAAGGTTAGCTTTTAGGCCAATACACTTTTTGACGGTAATAAACCTGAACTACCTGTCATAACCATTGTGTCCTTTCTATGGAAAGAGTTCACAGGGCTTTTTTTGTAATGTGCATGAGGTATACATGTCAGTTTTAGGACAAAGTCAGTACTTCACATTAAGGAGAGAGCAGACATAGATAGGCACTGGTATCACTTAATGGGGAATTATAAGTTGATCCACGTTATTAATTACACATTTTAATAAGGTACATTTAAGCTCTTTTGTTTTGTTGTCCTTTGATGACAAAGGAGTGGCTTCATCTAGGAGAGATGATGAGCTCATATTTCAACTCTAATCTTATTAGACAATTATCATTGCTGTTAGCCAGGCCTAGTGTGTGTTCCCTATGGAGCTAGACTGATATGTTAACTGTGAGATTTCCAAAAGATTGCCACTACCCAATTTCCCAATACACCTCTAGTTTTTAGTGTCTGGTTTCCTAAAACAAATTTTAGCAGTACCGTTTGTCTGTGAGAGATGTCAAATAATTCTGTAATAGCTACTTGACATCCACATTCAGAACTGCCTGTCCACGTGCCTCTGTTTTTGCAGGGCAGGGTCAGGTGAATGATGGCGGCGGGGGCAGAGGTGGAGGTGGATGGAGGCAGCGAGTACCCGGGGCTCTACAAAGTCATGATGGACAAACTAAACGAACAGCGACAACTGGATCAGTTTACAGATATCACTCTCATAGTGGATGGTATGTACAGTTGTAGATTTATATCTTTTTTTCTATTTCCACCCTGCCATGCAGTTCAAAAAGGTAAATTGTTGTAGCTTTACTTTGTAATGTCCAGTTGAAACTGTTTTTGTATTATTATAAAGTCGAGTTTGCTAGCATTTTATCAAACTGTCACTGTTATTCTGGTTCTGTAAAGAACCAGCTCTGTAAAGAGCTGTGTAGTCATTGTTGGGCTTTACACAGACCCCTGTATTTTTGTGTCTGAGTCACATTTGCATGTCATCTGTGCTGTGGGCATGGGTACTATTCCAAAGTATATCTTATTGAAAGCCAACTAAAAGTTATAATATGCATCTTCCAGCTGTGGTTACCCAAGTGTTTCCTGGAAATTATTTGTATGATTAAACACTATTAGGCTACAAAGTTAATTTGCTTATTGGTTGCTTGTTGCAGGACACCACTTCAGAGCTCATAAAGCTGTGTTGGCAGCATGCAGTCAGTTTTTCCACAAGTTCTTTCAGGATTTCACCCAGGAACCTCTGGTGGAGATCGAAGGTATTCAGTGTTTCTGTTAAATCCCAGTTAAAGAATGAGCAGTCATGGCTTCACATAGAAGCAAAGTCAACTTTGAAAGTGAAACCTTTGTGGGTGTTATTATTATGGTTGCAAGTGTTGCTCTAGTAGATAAATGATGTCATAGCATTTTGTAAACGAGGTATAAAAAAAAAAAAAAAAAGCATGTTAACAATGAAAACAGTAGCTAGTATTTTTGCTCCTATTATAAACTTTTAGGTGGACAAAAGTGTATCTTTTTTTCATAAGATACAAAAAATGCAGTTAGATGTTTTGTATTCCATGTGTTTCGTATTATGTACTCACTGGTCCTCTGACATTTTTTAGGAGTTAGCAACACAGCGTTTCGGCAGCTGATGGAGTTCACGTACACAGCCACACTAGCGATATCTGGGGAGGAAGAGGCGCTCGATGTGTGGAAAGCTGCTGAATACCTTCAAATGCAGGAAGCCATCAAAGCACTCAAGAAGTAAGACATAAGCAGAATAACCAGACATCTTGTACTGATAAACTCTATGCCTGAGTGATGATCATTAAATAACAGTGTGATTTTTTTTTTCTTTTTGAAGAATAAATTCCTCAATGACAACAAAAAGCATTGCTAAGAAGAGGACGATTGCAGAGACGTCTAATGTGATTACAGAAACCTTACCGACAGTGGAGGGAGAGCAGGTTGGTGTTTATGTGTAGTTCTGGTTAAAGGTGTGCATATATTCATCAGTGTGTGCACAAGTTCAAATTTACTGGTGATGTTGTTAAACCTGATTGTTATGTAGTTAGTTCATCCTCTTTGTGCAAAACAACTAGACCACTAACAGGTAACAAGGCTACCCTGCTTTAGTTTTAATTTTTTCCCCTTTGATTTTCCAAACCTTTTTCTTACTTTTGTGCCAAATAGCTCAACATCTGTCTGATTTGGCCATAAAACACAATATTAGAAAAATGACAAATCGCAATATTATTGTTCAATATTGCAATATCAGTTGTGATTACCCCAAATTCTCACACTTTTTGTTCTTTTACATCATCTTGATAACGCAGTCATTCTCCTTGTGCTTTAGCATTTTGTCACTAATGTAGGCATTAAAGATAATGAAAGATCATCAGAGCTAGAAGACGTTGACTTTAGAGCAAGACTTATTTTCTTGGTCGGCATGTACTCAGTCAGTGTTTACTGAAAATGTGCTTTTTTGTGGACAGTGACACTGGAGACAATTAGTGGTACCTGAGATTTTCTTTTGAACACCCTCACTAACTTCCTTTTGCATAATTTTTCAGAAGGACAATATTCTCAAACACACAAATACTGAGATCTGTAGTGGTTAACTTAGGCTTACATAAGGCTTATGGAATGGCCTTCATCTAAACTCTAATGGAAATGTCTGCTCTCTGCAAATCAATCAACCAGTTTAAATGAACTCTGATATTTTTGAAGAAGAGTGGGCCAATATCTAGCCTACTTATTGTTGACGACAGAAAGTAGCCAAGTGGCAGCTTGCTAAAGAACATTTAATCAAATATTAATGGGCATGCTGTTTATGAATATTTGATTTACATACAATTGTTATGCAATTAAGGGTAAATCTATAGTTTTTTTTCCAACTTTTTACAATGAGCTTTTGTTTGCAAAAATCACCAAAGTTGTTTCTTGTGACATCATTTCACATTGGAAATACAAACAAATTAATAAAAGCCATAAGCGTATGACACTTATCTGATGATCACCTTAATTAAAGGTATGGATTAAATGTTTTGTTGTCCTCTAGGTGGAGATTGAAGTGGTGGAGACCGGACTGGAGGAGGTGGTGGATGGAAAGACTGCTCAAGCTGCATCAGATGACTCTGCTTTGGCTCTTCTAGCAGACATAACTAGCAAATACCAGCAGGGGGAGCCAACAATTCATGTGATCAAGAAGGATGAAGAGGTATATATTTTGTATTATTATTAATTCCTTAAGTATGTATATACTTGTCTTTGGGAAAGCATTCTCTACAAATATCAGTGTTTACTTTGTAGGAGGTCCTGTATCAGGAGGAAACCGTGACAGCCTCCAAAGTACTGGAGAACGTTGAAGTCGTAGAAGTCCAGATCTCCCAAGGAGACATCTTCCGCTGCAGCAAGTGCGACCGTAGTTTTAAGCTGTACTACCATCTCAAGCAGCACCTGAAAACTCACCTGGGTTCTATGGAGAAGCCTCATGTGTGTAACCACTGTGGGAAAGCTTACACACGGGAGGGCGCCCTAAAGCAACACATCAGCACATTTCATTTTGATGCAGAGGAACTGTCTCGAGGGCAGAAAATTCAAAAGAAAGTGCACATCTGTGAATACTGTAAGAAGCACTTTGACCACTTTGGCCACTTTAAGGAGCACTTACGGAAGCACACTGGTGAGATTTGAAATATGAAACCAAAAAAGCTCAATTTAATTTTATCTGGACTCTATTGATAATTTCTTATTTATACAGCCATTCTATAATTATATATGCAACTTTAGCATTTTTGGGCTTTTATATTTTCAGGTGAAAAGCCTTATGAGTGTCCAGATTGTCATGAGCGATTTGCAAGGAACAGCACATTGAAGTGCCATATGGCTGCCTGTCAGAACGGAGCAGGAGCCAAGAAAGGACGAAAGAAGCTCTACGAATGCCAGGTACAGCTTGCCAATTTTTTTTTTCTTTGTTAAAACAATGTTTTAATATTTATTATGTAGAAAGAAATAATGTTCATACAACTGCCGCAGAAACCTGTGAATCTATAAATCTTTGATCTGCTGTTGCAGATCTTTAGCTGGTTCAAATCTTTCTTTATTATTAATTATAGTTCTTAAAATTCTTTTTTTTCTAGTTTTGACAGAAATAAAAAAAAAATTTCAATAAAATGTTTTAATTGTAAAGACCAAAAAGAACAAAGATTTTTCTCTAAAACGACTGAAAGCTACAGAGCCGTCTGTCTCAACACGCAACGTCTAAAGACAGTAAAATCCTTCATGTTTAGGATCTGAGATATCTACAATTAAACACAACTGAAAACTCTTTTCAAAGACACTTCAATAACTTATCTTTTTATTGTTTTTGTTTTCAATGAGATTCATTCAGAAAAATAAACAATAAAGGTGCAATTTAGTTTTGTTGTACCCTTTCAATTCTTTGAAAGCTTCAAAGAATTGAATTTATTGGTATCAGAGACATCACCACAGTGCAGTCATTGTTACACGGGAATAACAGGATTTTATTATTTGAATAAATACAAAATGACTACAGCATTGATATTTCAAACTGCCTTCTACATTTCATAGTGACGTTTAGTAAGACTAGTATTGTTAGTGCAGTTAGTGTTACTAGCTAATAACCAGTTAGCAGTTAGCTTGCTGTCAATTTTTTTGGAAAACATTGACAGCATTTCCTAATACAGCATGTTCAATAAAAAAATACTCTTCAAAAAGTTTAAATACACCAACATTGCAGTTTTTAGTTCAGCTTTTTGGTTTCTCCTGAAGTTTCACAAAAATGGAGGCCAGAAGAAACAGTCAACATGCTCCTGTATAGCATTTTTGTTTTAGAACTTTTAACTGCTTTGTGTCCTCAGACTTCATTATTAACACTGCACTAATACTGAAAATAGCTCTTTTCTGTCTGTACAACTTCAGTAACCATGGGCCATTATCACAAGATTTGCAAATTCAGTACTCATTAATGTCAGTGCACCTCTTATTTATTGTTTTAGCATTGCCAATGAGCATTTATGAATATAGTTAAATCGGTTGTGTATACAAACTTCCACAAACGTTAAAAAAAGAAAATATCTGAATCTTTTTTGCACCAGTATTATTGTACGGTAATATAATTAAGTATGGCTGCAAGTGTTCACTAACCTTATTTGAAATACAGGTCATACTAAAACATTGTTTTGCGGTGTAAACAAGTTGAATAGTGTTCTTTATACTTTGCTTTTGCAGCAGAAATGCAGAGCATGCCAGTACTAATTGGTTCAAATCTTTAATTCACCATTAACTCTTCAAACTTTTTTTCCCGTCAGGTCTGCAGTAGCGTCTTTATAAGCTGGGACCAGTTCAAGGAGCATCTTATGTGCCACACGGGGGACAAGCCAAACCATTGCACCATGTGTGACCTATGGTTCACTGATGCCAAAGAACTTAAAACGCATCTCAAAGACATACATTCTATTGAGGATAAGTCTATGGAGCAGGTGGTCCTCACCGACTCAGCTGCAACTGCCGCTCTCACCATAGCGACACAAAGCATAGGAGGCACTGAAACTGTCCTGCTGGACGACGGCATTCACGTCGAACATGTTACGGTGGAGCCTGTCGACGTAATGCAAATGGAGGATACTACAACAGTTGTAGTGGAAGATGGAGGAGTGGGGGGGATATGTGAGGAGGACCTGGAGAGACTAAAGCAGGCTGGGTTGCAGATCCAAGTGGTCCATGTGAACACAGCTGCAGTTGATGAGCACCACGTGGTCAACTCTGAGGTGGAAGTAGAGATTGAGGATGAAATTGTGAACCTAGAGGAAGCTGAACAGGCAGTAGCTGTATGAGAATAAAACAAGGATTGTCTTAATGTACCTTAAAAAAAGGTCTTTCCAAATCAAGTAGAAGAAAGTTTTCTACTTCA
Source organism: Brachyrhaphis roseni (assembly GCA_903066815.1). NCBI lineage: Eukaryota > Metazoa > Chordata > Actinopteri > Cyprinodontiformes > Poeciliidae > Brachyrhaphis > Brachyrhaphis roseni. The sequence goes on along the minus strand of CAEFZY010018676.1, from coordinate 13,100 downwards.
GACACCTTATTTTTTTAGTGGAATCCTGCATGTGGGATATATCTGTATAATCACCTGTCACACTGAACGTCCATGTCTGAACTTCTCTGACTCTTTTGAGAGATTTGCAATATCAAGATTTCTTTAAAATATTGTATTTATTTTAAACGTGTTTTCCACCCCATAACTTGAGTCTTCAGGACTCCAGCAATCCATTTTTCTCTGCTTTCTTTTTTTTCTCAATAAATTGCTGATGTCAAATCAGATCACTTGCAGTGTGCTTTGGGAAACTAGAGACGTTGGTAAATAATTGTAAATTAGGAATTTGACTTTCAGCCAGTGTTTGTTTTCTTTTTTTTAAATACCTCCATAGTGAAAAGAAAAAAATCTGACATTTTTGTACTTTAGGACTTGGACTGAAGTCTTACTATTTACTTTAACACACTACTAAGTATTCTGGTTTTATGCAGAGGGTGAAATTCAAAGATTTCAGCTTGGAATAATTCACAAAACAAGGATAATTGAAACTGAATAAACTTTAGGAACAGCCACAATAAAAGTCTTATTTCCACAGCAGAAGAATAGCCACTCACTTTGAATTTGTTTACTAATTATCCTCACTGTGTTTGGCAGCACCTCTGTGTCATGTTGTATTTAAATATATACTAGCAGGCATGGAAAGTCCATATATATTCTGATCAATCCTGCTTTCATTTAATGAATCTGGAATCTCATTTCGCGTCTCCCAACAATAGCTGTGGGTCAAAACATGGACAAAGACATCAAGAGCTTTTCCTTTTTGGCTGTTTTTACTTTACTGCAACAGACTGAACCAGCTCATTAACCAATGATATATGTTAATATTAATATATATCAGTGTTATTAACAACATTGCCTTTTATCAGGTTAAAACTGAGTTGAATACCTTAAAGTAAAAAAAACAAAAAAAACATTTAAGGTGGTTGGGGTACTAATAAAAGAACAATTGGAGATATAAAAACCCTCAGCTATATCTAAAAATGGGACTTTTACCCCCAAACAGAATCAAATTTGCTTTAAGTGAAAAGAAAAGAAATATATGATAAATATTATGAATGTCACGTACACATGCAGGGTTGCCAACAAATTTAACAAGGGTTTTAAGACACTTCCAACTCTTGTGTAAAATTTAAAGTAATAATGAACTCTCTAAGCTCATGGACCCTTGACCCCACGCTGAACCTCTGATTTGGTCCCCTTACAGTCATCATGGGATCACGGTGCGTGACACATGCAGCTTAAATTACCTGCTGAGTCCCGCCACCTGCTATTTGTGTTAGACGGCTCTCCTGCTCCTACAATAAAATGAGTTCCAATTCTTCCTTCTCATTGGACACGGTGTAGCGCTGTTGCCGTCGCTGATTGGTCCATCCGCCCGTCCTTTACGTGGATTTCCTTGACAACAGACCGAGCTGGGCAGCAGTTGCTGCAGAAAGCCTGAGAGCCCAATGTCACCGGGCAGTGGGGATAGGATGGATTTGGCACCAAGGTTGGTAAACATGGCTGTCACGGATTCACGAAGATACTGTACACATCCAAGTAAGATCAATTTCCATGTGTAGGCTCAGCTATATATATATATTTTGTACTATGGGGTTATGATAGAAAGCGTTTTGGGTCACAGAAAACGGCCTACTGTGGGGGATTTTTGGCTAACTTGACTGTGAACAGAGATGGGTGTATTATTTAATAGACACATTTCAAGATGTATTTCTTCGAAGGAGGCCTTCCTTAATAATATTATTGCCACAAAAAAATACGCGTTTAATGTAAACACATGAACCATTGAAAGTGAGATGTGCCGCTTTATTGTTTTCTCTTATGTCGTTTAGCTTGGGTTCACAAAAAAAAAAAAAAAAAAAAAAACATCTTGAGGAACCTTAACTTGCCGTTGCTGAAAGACTGAAGCGCAGTATAACTCAGAATGACTAAACTGGTGCAAAGGCACCTGTTGCAAAGCGTTTTGTTTTCGCTGTGTTCGCCTGTGACAATTTTTAGATTTAAACAAATGAGGTTAAATTTGCATGTCAGAAGAATTTGTTCAATAACGCCTCAATGGACGGAGCTGTTTGGTGCCCCAAAGATGAATCTTTCGAGGAACAAAACAAGGAGAAAATGTAGTATTTCCTTCAGAAGTAAATAGGCGGAAGATGCGACGAATTAAGAAGGAAATTTCAGTCATTCATCTACATTGTAAGCTGTTGAATAATTTTCCATATTGTTAAAACAAAAATGGCCCCTTTTGTGGTTCTTTTTATGTCCACCTGCAGGAAATCTTTTCCTAATTTTATTCTTTTGATGATCAATTAATCAGAGTACATAAAACATTTTGCTTCATGTGATTTTTCTTTGATGCAAACCTCTTTGATGTGTTGATTGGGAATGACATGCAAACTCAGACAGCTCTTTAAAGCTGGAAGAAATTAATTTGATTTTGATGTGAACCAGCAGATGTAAGCTTGGCAGTGGCAGCTCTGCAGCATAATTTTGTTTTTGTGCTTCCTGTTTTATAGTGTCATGGTAACTTCATTAAGGCCTCAGAGACATATATGTCCCTCAACGGTGCTCATTCATCTTGTCTGTGTACGTGTTTTGTATAACCAAACATTATTAGTATTAGGTCCAGAGTCAGATATTCAAAGCTCAGATATTCAAAGTTCCCCACATTGTGCAAATCTGTCGCTCAAGGTTCATTTCTTGATTAAGTTTGAAAACATATGCTTTCTAATTTTTACAGGCCAGTCTGAAACTAAAAAAAAATCACATCTTTTACAAACTGGTGACAGCATCACACTAGCTACAGACGTTTGGTGTAAACAGTATTATTATGGAAATGAGCAATTTTCAGTGTCGGTCAGATGTTTAAAAAAATAATTCACAGGAAGTAGAGAGATGTGAGAAGCTATAGGTAAGTTGACCACATTTATGCAGTTCTCCTAAAACAATAACAGAAAGGGTTTAAATTATGACAATCTAAAAAACCTTGTAAGTTGTCTTAGACTTATAGGTAATTGAATACTTTCAACTAACCTTTTGAAATGCCATTTATTTTGAATCCCTCCCTGAAGGCAATTTTGTTTTGCTTTTGTTTAGCAGTTCCTTTAGGTTACTGGTGATCCATGGTCTGTTTTTGGGGAAGCATTTCACTGGGCTGGTGGGGATGCTGTTCTCCACACAGAGGTTTACAGTCAGTCATGCCACTAATGTCATTTCCATGTGACTAGTAGAGTTGATCTCAGTCTGTAGCTTCAAAATATCCTACAGAGCTTCTTTAGCTTTCCGTGAACATATTTTCAGTTATTTTGATTATAGGAGGCCTCTGAACATGGGATGTTATACACAGAGCAAAGAAAAACAAGATTATGATCTGATTTGCCAAAAAGAGCTCTTACTTTAGAGATTTTTGAGTCCCTGGCATTTGTATAAAACAAATCCCAACGTTTTGTTTTCTTTTGTGGAACAGCTAACAAATTGCTGAAATGTTGGAAGTGTGGTGTCTCCATTAGTAGGTTGTACTTTTAACAGTAGTAAACTTGATAACTGTATAATTGACAAATCCTGCATTTTTGAATTTGGAATTGAAACATGGTTTAATGTCATTGTCAGGTTCATGGATTTAAGGTATTGATGCTGATGCATCTTTGCCTCAAACTGCTTTCATTTGCCTGTAAAGGGTGGAGAGGAATTTAGAGATCATGATTTGCCAAGACATTCCAGGGAGGCCAGTCCCTCTGTTGCCAGAATATTTAATGTCTTTGCAGTTACACTTTTTCACTATTGAGATTTCTATTACTTTCAAGCGGGCATCTTAACTAACACACTGGAGAAAACTTTGGTTGGAGAATCATTTCTGCACTAACTGGTGCAGATGTATGATGAAGATTTTATTTTGGGTAAAAATAGAAATTGGGATGCAAACACAACCAGACAAATGTTCTTAAAATTATTGAAAGCAAAGGGTTGTATTTTTACAGAAAGATCTCTCCTACTAATGTTTACCACTAGCTTAAAAAGCTAGTGATAAACCACTCCTCTCAGCCTCCTCTTTGTATTGTTAAGCACACAGCATGAGTTTTGTCGGTGATGGGAAGCATACCAGGTGAATAGCGCAATAATTAATCCACAACTGCTGTGGGTGAGCTTCTTAAGTTCTCTTTTGCTGGAAACCATAAAGAGGCTGCTGATAGCAGCAGAACAATCAGCAGGAGAGTGAGCAGCACAGCCTGTTGTTTACCTTAAGTGATTCTTGCAGCAATAATTGTGCAGTGAGTAAGGAAGACCTCATACTTGACTAAGCAGATTTTGTTTAATGATAACGGACTGTTTGCAGACTCGTGCACTGGTTTCTGACATTATATTCACGTACAGAATTTTTAGGCCATTATATTTACAAAAGGCACTGAAGAACAGATTGAAGATTCTGCAGAACCATTATCAGATGTGCTTCCTACCAATCTTTGGAGCAATTCATAGTTTTATGCCTATGTTATTAAAATTCAGTTATAAGGTTTTAAAATATACGTCGTTAGTCTTTTATATTATTTAAATAATGCTGTAAAATGGGTTTTTTTCTGCTCTTAAATTGTTCTTTTAATGTGCTTAGGACATAATTTCTTAGATATGCATGTTGCAGTGGTGGGAAGGTGTCTGAAGGCTGTAAGACTTAATGCTTATTAAAAAATAACAACTTTCAGTTGTACCTTCAGGATAGTTATATCTGTCATAAGAGAAACATTGTTTATTGTAACTGTTTCTGCCATACAACGTTTTAAGACTTGTTTGTGATGAATTTGTTTGACATTTTTTATGAAACTTATTATTGTGCACAGATTGTTTGTTTATAGATATCTTCGCTCTGTTTCAGCACTGTTCAGTTAAACATCTGAAAATGGTTGGAGAGTGGCACAGCCGTAAACCAACCAGGACATGGTAATTGATGTAAAGTTATTGAAATATCATGTTATTGTATTGGTATATTTAAAACTGCCATGAAATTATATTGAGCAATTGATTAATCAAAACTAAATTTAGCTTGTCCTATATTGGTTTTGTACGTTAACAATATAAGTTTAATTTAGGTTAACTGATATGTGCAGTGTCTTGTCTGAACAAACTTGGCATATAATTTAATAGAAAATATGTGTTTTACATAAGCCTAGTTCATTTTCATCTCTAATGTGTTTTTTCTTTTCTGTTCTTCCTCATGGGGCATCGTTAGAGCTTTGTTTTCTGAACAGCATACAATTATCACCTTCTTCCACACTTAATCAACCACACCACCACACTGATTCACAGACACAAATAAAGAAGCTGACAGTGAGCACTCTGCAATTGAAATGATTTTGCTTAGTCACACCGGTAGTTTTGAAGGTTTTCTTTCTGTTAACCAAATCTTGATTTTCTTACCCCAGCTGCCATAGCAACCTGAGCTCCTAATTATGAATTACAATACGCATTATCGTACATTCGAGTGAAGAAAGACCAAGTGGACTGCTTTTTAAGATCTGTGTATTGGCCTTTTCGTGCAAGTGGTGCAAAAATGTGTTTAGTGGTATTCACGATTTATTAGTGTTTCAAACAAAAGCACAGATGGTAATGTTGCTGCTACATTATCAAGATGAGACAATTTGAGGGAAAAAGTCGTATACAGTTCATAAAATATGCACTAACCTATAAATAAACCTCTAAATTATGCTGTAAAGTACAGGTTTCAAATTTGAAACCTCCTAAAGAAACTAAGCAGCTGAATAGGCTTTAAAACCAATTCAAATTTGTGCATCTGTTTGTCTTTGTTCTTTTCACAGGTTGTCCTGGCTGTCACCCTGTGGCTGCACCCTGACACAATCACCTGTTCATCCTCACTCTTTCAACCTCTCGCGTCCCTCTCCTCTTCCCTCCTCCTCACCTCATGGCCTATTAATACTCAGACACAAAAGGCTCCATTAACGCCCCCGCTCCGAGACAACAGTGAGCATGAATCTGATAATACATGCTTTGGTGAACCTTCGGACACAGCTACAAGCGAGGGAAAGTGGAAGATTGACAGAGGAAATCCCCAAATGCAACAGCATAACAGCTTTAAGCATCCAGTGACAATCTGATCATATTATTCTTTTGTGGCCAGCTTCAGGTGCAGCCTACTTGGGACTTTTTGGATAAAACATGGGCTTTTAGATGCAAATATGTGTTGAAGTGTTGAGCTGATATAGAGAAAGAAACTGTGAATATTTCTTCTTTAATAGAAGTTCCTATACAACAATGATGCAGTGACAAATCTGAAAGGATTTATCTTGAAAATGAATCACACACCAGAAGGTAAGTCTATTTTTTCTGTTTGTTGCATAGTTGAAGTTAGTAAAAGTATATTTTGATCAGATAATAGCCATGTAATGGGTACCTGCTTATATTTTCCTTCTTTTATATCTCATTACATTCAAATGTTGTTTTTTGAATCTAGGAAGATTTGTATTATTTTACAGAAAAAAATTAAATATAATAACTTAAACCCATATATTATTATTGTTATTGTGCAATGTGCGCTAATGCATAATGTAGATTCATTACTCAGTGATTTATTTATAATGTCTATATATGCTATGATTATGGCTTACAACCCAAAATGTAATTTTTCTGAAAAAAAAAATAATGTTACAGAATATCAGTAAAATAAATTCTGACCCAGAGTTGCAGTGCAGCATATGTACTTACTTCTTGATCAGGGTCCTATTTGATGAATTTCTATATTAGTGCAATTTGGTATGAAGGTGATCAGTCTGTGACTCTAATGTTGGTTAATCAATTTTGCTTTAGCAAGTCCAAAGTCAAAAGCAGCCGGAAATCATAGGGCACTACATGCTACCCGTGCTGACAAGCTTTATGGAAACATTGATTTAATTTTCTTGTATTATTTCACATCTGTCCACACTGCCAAAAGTACCAATAAAAGGTTATACCTAATTGACCAGCACACTGTTCTGACCAAAACTGCATGTATAATCCATTGAGTACTGTCATGAGGAAATTGATAGACACCATAACCAACACTAGAAGACATGAATCCCCAAATCATTACAGAATGTGGAAACTTTACACTGGACCTTATTCAGATTGGATTATGTTCTTCTCCACTCTTTCCCTAAACCCTGAACTTGATTTCCAAATGAAATATAAAATTTACTTTTGTCTGAAAAATGGACTTTGGACTTCTTTTTTACTTTAGTAAGTACAAATAAGTAAAACAATTAACTCTGGTTTAGGAGTGACTTAACAGAAGGAAGGTGACAGTTGTATCCCATGTCGTGAGGTGGGTATTGGAAGCGCCGACTCCAGCCACAATGCAAACTTTGTTCACCTGCAAACACTTGGCTTTTTATTTATCCTGGTTATTTTTCTACCACAATTTTCCCTTCTTTTTAACTTTCAAATAATATATTTTGATTCTGCTCTCTGGCAATAGCATAAGGAGCAATGTGTTTTTGTAGCTTATCTTCCTTTTGGGGGACTCCAATTACAACTGTCTAGTTTTTAATCTTTCCTGTGATTGTTTTGCCCCTAACATAACATTTCTGTCTTATGATTTTTGCTAGTCTTTTATTTTTTATTCTTTCACTCTGTGTGCATTGAATCTGCATGGTTTTCACTTTATTCACTGAAATGTTAGAATTACTTTTTAATTTTATTCTAATTCATTAAAATTTGCCATAGTCAGATGTCTTCAATTTAACTTGAGTATTTTTAGGTGCTCAAAGTTTAGGAAAGTAAGAAATGAAAAAAGAAGTAAAATAGAAAATGACTTCTTCCATTCTGCATCCTGTTCTGCATTACTCCTAGCTATGGCCTAAGCCCACTCCTCCCTGAGCGTCCCTCGCAGGATGACTGCTGTCTGCCCCTCCGAGAGCAGCCCAGATGGAGCTGAAGCTGGGACTGGGACAGCAGGCACCACTGGGAACAGCTCAGTCTCAGGAGCAGATTCCAGGGAGTCTAACAGAGACTCTGTTGGAGGGTCCACTGTAGGGACAGCTGTGGTTTCTGGCGGACAAAGGTATAGCCGCTGGAGCCGGCAGGATAGCTCTGACATCAACACAGATGATGAGGGAGCCACTGTTCGTCGCCTAACTCCTCTGGAAAGGCTGAACCTGGATATGTGTCAGGATGAAAGGTAAGATTTCAGAGAAAAAGTCTTATTTTTTACAGTTTGACATTTCTTTGGATTTGAGCTACTTTTTCCATTTTGATTGACTTGCCTTAGACTGCAATCCTTTCTTGTGTGAGTTTGTTAAATTATGGAAAAAATATCAGTGTCACATTTCGTGTTACATAATCTGGTCACAGGGTGGTCCGTGAGCTGACAGTGGGCAGAAGAATTGCCTTCTACAAGATTCGTGGCGAAATAGGGTGTGGAAATTTCTCCCATGTCAAACTAGGAATTCATGCTCTTACAAAAGGTAATTAGTGCAAATAATGTCATGTCATATGACAACTCCTAAGACAGATACAAACAAAGCCCCATGTATAGAAAACTTTAAAGTAAGGTTTCTGTTCTTTCAGGAGTGAGTTGTTGTGATCAATGAGCAAGAGGTTTTTATTTCATAATAATTTATAAAGCAGCCCTTTTCCTGGTGAGGAGGCTGAATCATCCACAAACAGAGTGACTGTTTTCTGCACTTGACCTAAGGGATTGATTAGAGATCTCCAGTTTCCTTAGCGACAGCTAAAATTGCTGCATGCCTCATCAAATGCTACAGATGGGGCCATGAATGAGTGTGTAGTTCTGTCAGACTGTGGGTACTTTCGTATATTTTGCTACTTCATGCCTCTTTGTATTATGAGTGTATTTTTGCATTTAAACTGTATTTCTGATTCTAAAACATTGTGAGCTGGATTACATTTTGAATGCTCCTATTGACAGCTATATTGCGTCTGAAACTGAACCTAATTCCCCTTCTTAATAATTCATGCTGGAGCACAAAGAGATATCTCAACACCATTTTGCTGCTTGAGAACTTTTCTGGATTCGGTTACTTGAGAGTTGTTTTAAGGATCTCTATTAATGATTTAAAGGCACATAGCCAACAGCTGGGGTATTTAAATGAAATATTTGTAAAGTTTTTAGATCTTTAATCGTACATTTTTGGATTGTAAATTTATTATGATTATACCTCAAGTTGCTGCTGTTTTAAAAAGAAGTTCCCATGATATATAAAAGTAAATTTCATTTTAAGATGGCACTATAAATGAGAATGTATAAAATAAAAAATGTTTTAAAGGGCAGCTAAAACTATTAATATGAGTAGATTGTCAGTGTCTGTTGTTTTTTTAATATAAATTTCATCTTTGTATATGTTGTTAATTTAAATTAGAATTTAAAATATACAGGATTTCTTTCTGTCACATGATTGAGCTCTGGTTGATTATTAATTCTCTCTTTGGTATAACCAGACAAAGTGGCCATTAAGATCTTAGACAAAACTAAGTTGGATCAGAAGACTCAGAGGTTGCTTTCAAGAGAGATCTCCAGCATGGAAAAACTACACCACCCTAATATCATACGCCTATATGAGGTTTGTTTTTAGATTCCTTTTCCTTTTTAAAACCAGCCTTCTTCATCCTGATCATATTGCCTCTATCTGTGGATCCTTTTTAGGTGGTGGAGACGTTGTCACGGCTACACTTGGTGATGGAGTATGCAGGTGGAGGGGAGCTCTACACTAAGATTACTACAGAAGGAAAACTTTCTGACACTGACAGCAAGATTGTCTTTGGTCAGATCCTCTCGGCTGTTAAACACATGGTGAGTACTTACACACATATGTTAATGGAATATATTTGAGTAGAATTACAATAAATTGTACTGTGATTACATTCTGTAACTTAGAGTCCCAATAGCCATGCCACCAAAATATTGATATTCTCTGTGTCTCTCTCAGAATTAACAGTACCCATGTCTGAGTATGCGATAAAATAAAACTTAAACAAAATAAACTTTCCTTTCTGGACGTTTGTCCCACTTGAATTTATTTTCAAACTCCTCCTTAATATTTCAAATAGATTCAAGTTTGTCTAAAATTTGTCATAACCCTGGCAGATTAACTTTTTTTACATTTATTTATTTATTTTTAAATGGTGCACCTTTTTTATGCTTTGGAAGATTCCTGTAACAAACGTTTTGGTCGGATAGAAATACATGTATATCTAATTATCCCAGGGATATGAATATATTTAATTTTTCTGACCTCAATAATTTTTTTCACATCCTGGAATGTCATTGATATAACCTGGCTTCACCTTTTTTAATCTCTACTCAAAGATCAAATCTACATGTCAAATTTTTTAGGAAATTTATAAACTGATTTCAGAATAGAAGATCTTTTGTAGATCCAGTTTAATCTAATGTGAGTTGGTGTCACATGACATTATTAGTTACTTATCTTGTTTAGGTAGACGGTATGTTTATGACTGTGATTTCTATTCTTCTCCCATAGCATGAAAATAACATCATCCATCGTGACCTAAAGGCAGAAAATGTCTTCTACACGAGCAGCTCTTGTGTCAAAGTCGGGGACTTTGGATTTAGCACACTGAGCCGCCGCGATGAGATGCTCAACACTTTCTGCGGCTCTCCACCTTATGCGGCTCCAGAACTCTTCCGGGATGAGCATTATGTAGGAGCTTACGTAGATATTTGGGCTTTGGGGGTAATGCTGTTTTTTATGGTGACCGGCACCATGCCATTCAGGGCAGACACTGTGGCCAAACTGAAGAGATGCATCATGGAGGGAGCCTATGTGCTTTCCCCATGGGTCCCCGAGGCATGCCAGAGGCTCATCAGGGGGATTCTCCAACCAGTCCCATCGGACCGCTATACAGTGGAGCAAATGATGGGTTGTGAGTGGCTGCTCCCTGTGGAATTCCCATGTGCCATGGAGCCTTGTAAGCTAGATCCCTCTCACCTTGCTGAGAGCAAACCAGCTGAACTGCTGGAGGAAGAGCTGGAGGTAAAGGCTGCATTAGAGACTCTGGGAATCACTTCAGAGCACATATTCAACAACCACGGAAAAGACTGCAGAAGCTCCATCACTGGGGTCTATCGGATCTTGCTACACCGGGCTCAGAAGAAACGGGTGGTTGAGAGGACGCCAGCGGTCACACAGAAAGTCGGGCCAACTACAACAAATAAAAAGGAGCGACTAAAAGTGTATCGCAGTTTGCGGCACACATCTAAACTGTGTGTGGTTCTGTGACAAAAATGTTAAGCTTTACTATGGAAATTCAATGATTATGCAGCCTGGGTTTAAATTGCACAGACTGCATTAGCAAAGTTTTTCAGTCCAGTAGTATATGTCAAAGTAATCGTACTAAGACCTCACTGAGCTGCTGAAACTTGATATTTCTTACTTAGTATGTTTTCTTTTTCTTCTAAATCTAGTCTCTGTGAGAAGGCTGCAGAAAGTTTATTGGGGCCTGCCCATAGCAATACATAGCATTGTGAAGCAAGACAGTCACTGCTAATGCTTACAATTATGTTTCTAATGCACTGCCTTGCTGTGCAAGGCAGTGCTTTTCCATAAAATGAGCTTTTAGCTATTTTTCTTACTTATTAGCCATGTTTAGGAGACTGAATGTAGGAAGTCAATATAAGACAACATTCTAATGATGCGCCACATGCTACTGACAGCATTTAGGCTTACATTAGCATTTTGGCAAATTTTAGCTTATACACTAATTTTAACATACTGAATTGTGCAAGTCCATGTTAGTCAACATGCTTGTGACTCCACAGGCTATTGACTACAATTTAGCTAAGCTTAGTTAGCATCAGAACGCTGGGTCCAACTGCTTTGGCAGGCCCTGGTTAAATTTCTTCAGGAATTTTCTTGTTAAGTTTATATACTTTTTTGTTCTGAAATAAATTTTTTATCAGATTTAACAAGGTATGGAATGTAAATAATTAAAAGTCAACATAATGGTTAGACTGCTAATAATTTCATTTGGGTCATATACCTATAGACAATACACTGTTAGTTATCAGCTCTATGCTCATTGTTGGAATTATTGCCAGGTTCAAAGACACTAATTTAACAGAAACACCCTAAAAGGCTTGATAATCAGCAATATGAAAACAAAAACATACATTCAGTGCATTAAATGTGGTATATTTGATGTTTAAGTGCAATTTTCTGAAATGCCTTATTTTTAATTGTTTTGAAATCAAATTGGTTTCAGTAATGATGCAGGTGAAAGGGTCATATGTGATGTATCTCTATGAGATGTTCCAAATATTTACTTCATTAACCTCAATTTGTTGACTAACTTGTTGACTTAAAAACAAGGTGAGTACTGGTAAACTAAGATACGATTTCATTACAGATAGACCAACTAACAGAAGATTAATTAATGTGGTAAAACATTACTTTCAGGTTCAAGGTCTGAGACCGAATATCAGATTCGCTACATCATGCAATGCCATGTCAATGCTAATGTGCTGATTGAAATAAATGTCAAATGAAAACTAAACTGCTTCTGTTCATTGAAGAATAAATGCTAACAACAAAATATCTAATCTCATTATATCTGATTGAGTTTCATGTAGAAACATTTGATTAGTTCGCATTATCATTCCATAAGTAATTTATGTATATTTAGGGGTTTTTTTATTGACAAATGGTTTAATTTTATAGGTAACTTTGGTTTATAATTACTCTAATGTGTAATGTTAGAATGTACACTACACATATACTTGTGTATGTGTGTAACGAAAAAGCGTATATTAATTTTCTGTAGCGCAAGAACTTTTCATGATTTTTAATTTTTTTAATAATTGTACAGTACACAGCCTGTGTATCAGCTGCTAGTACATTATTGTTATATGACTATTATTAACATTACTAGAAAGCTATTTTTCACAAGACCATTGTTATAATTCTGAGAATTATTCAGTATAATATTGCTTTAAATTAAAAAAAGAAACATACCGTAATTGTAAGCTTTATTGCTAAAATGTGTACTGTATTTTCCGGACTATAAGTCGCTCTGGAGTATAAGTCGCACCAGCCATAAAATGCATAATAAAGAAGAAAAATACA
>CAEFZY010018674.1:0-11414 GCA_903066815.1 Brachyrhaphis roseni | reverse complement strand
TGACCGTTTGCAGTTCTTTATAATCCATAAAATGTTTAGAAAATCTGCTGTGCATAATAATTTGGAACAGTGCATTTAGAGTTTTTTTATTTTTGAAAAAAATACTGTTCTAATGGAGAGCTTTGTTCAGTAAAATTTGATTTATACTGTAATAGTTCATGACTTGAAAATTATACTGACCATCATTTGCATTGACCATTTAAGAAAACCTGAGAAAACATCACTTGCATAATCATTTGGAACATGGTGTACAATGGAACTGGTCAAATCTAAGTGAATTCATGTATTGGAATCACCTATTCAAAGTCCAGACATAATTCCATATGAAAATCTGAAGCAAGACATCCAGAAGCTCTTCATCTGGTTTGCAAAGAAGCATGTTTTTTGTGAAATTTCTGTGTTTAAAACTGTAGAAAGCTGACAAATACTCCACAACACTTGCAGCTTGATGGGCTACAGCAACTAGAGCTACAAAATATTGACAACACGAAGCCGAGCAAAAGTGCACTCCACACTTTTCTGATTTTCATTAGGCAAAAATGTTGTAAATCATGAATCATTCAACTTCCGTTTCATAGCTAGGTGCTACTTCATGTTGCTCTGTTTCACAAAACACCAATAAGATACACTGAGGATTATGGGTTGTAAAGTGAGAAAATATGAAAAAAATAAATAAATGTGTCGCTCATATATCACTTTTGCAAAGGCGCTGGGTGTTTGCAGTTTAATGTTATGCTAGCGTCACTGCATCACTTTCTTCATGAGGGAATTTGTGTGTGACTGTGTCCTGGAAACACATGAGAAAAACAGCAGAGCAAGCTGCAAAGACTGAGAGAGTTGCACATTTAACACTGTGGGGGAGTGAGTCTGATTATTATGCACAACATAAAAAAAAGGAAACACATTTGATCCACTCAGTGTGCTACAACATCATCACCTAAATGAGCCATCTAGAGATTTGGTTTTTAATTAATTTCTTTTTTATATATATGTATAAAGCATAATTTATCTTTAGACAGTTTGGATTAGCTCCGCTAGTATTGACAGTCCTCGACGTTCCTTTTTGGACGAGCTCTATAAATAGACACCTCACAAAACAAGGCAGTTTTTTTCGTTTTTTGAGTTGACAATGTGTTTTTACACATACTGTAATGCGTTATTCATCAATATTTGATTTAAATTTTTCTGTCTGGCTGTAAATCTTAAGATTTAGACAAAAACACTAGAATTCCTGTCTGCATGATATAATCCCATCTTGTTGTTGTTTGAGCTTTCGGACAATATTTTTGAAACAACAAATTAAAGCTACCAAAATTGCTATTCATGTTTAAAGAATATATCTAATGACTATGCATATGCCTTTCACTCAGCATGCGCACAAATGTAATTATACTGGAATACTTAACGTGACAAGTACCAATTGTCTCTCTGGAGAGGCAGCAAACAGGAACTGAATTGATCGTTCAAGAGTTGAAGGATGAGTGTGCTGCTGAATTAAAGCTGTAACACCACAAGTGTTCATTGGTTTTTCTATGTTACCAATGAGATGGTGTTAAAAAGTGAGCAAAAAGATTGGAAAACCAGCTGCTTATGGCTGGCCAGTGATGCACAAACAGCCCACGAATGATAAGGGGGAGATTCTAAAGTTTGGTCAAATAAAAACCAGCTTCTCTAAAAAATACAAATAAATTATAAATAGATTAATATAATGAATAAATCCTCCTCTACAAGTGAAATACCACACAGACAAAAGGCAAAAGATGTTCAAAACATTTAAAGGGGTATTAGATGGGCAGCTTGTTTCTAGTGACCCCTGCTGGATAAAAGTCCAACAGCACACGCTATACGTCTTACATTTTAATTGATTTTAATAATCTGACTAATCATTGCAGTGTTAGTAAGTTCTCGTAAGTGAAATGTTTTAGGAGAATGTTATTTCTTGTGAGCCTCTCTTGGCGTTTGCTTAAGAACTAATTAATAAATAGATTAAGACCCTGATCCTTAAAGATTAAAATGGGGAGATAGGGATTTTACACTGACTTATAGGGCTGGAGCCTCTCTCTGCAGCTTTAAATTTTCATGCTTAGCCTTAGCCTTTTTAGTGTGCAATTTTTTTTTTCCATTTAAATGACATCAGCAAATTTATGAAATCCACCTTTATAAGCCCACTTACTTTGTGTACTTATAAAACACTCTTTAAAATTTTACAAACTCTTTTATGTTAAAAATAAACTTCTATGTATTCTATTGGAATACATTTTCACTAAAATGCAAGGAAATACATACAATTTGTGATGGCAACATGAAAAAAAATATGAAAAGGGAACCACAACTCACTGTTTTGACTTGGATTGGAAAATAAATCTGAAGCTGTCCTTCAAAATCAATATACCATAGCTGGAGCGCTTCTTTCTTTCTTTCCTTCTTTCTTTCTTTCTTTCTTTCTTTCTTTCTTTCTTTCAGACTGTGCTTTTTCCACTTGAACTGCAGTTCAGCCCTCATCTCTTTCCATCATTTACTGTACTCAGGGAAAAATAACTTGCCCATGCCTGTCCATTGTGTTTCAGTCTGAACGTTCCAGCTTGTGTTTGTCTTAAGATGGCAACCTGCTGCTGACCCCATGTCCTCCTACGTTTTAGTGAACATCTCAGTTGTCGGATTGCTCACAACTCTGACGGAGAAAGCAGTCCATGGTCTTTGTTAGGTGATATTCTCCTCTGTTTCATATTGTTTTGTAGGTTTTGCAATTATCTGTCATGCTGCCTTTGATGGTTTGAGAGAAATGTGACCTTTTGAAGATCTAATTTACAAACCATCAACTTCATGCCGTTTATAATTATTGATGATTATACCCTTTAGTTCTTTGCTCATTTTTAGAAAAAAAAAAGATCAGCTGAAATGAAAGGAAGAGACAATAAGAAGAGCTTAACAAAGCTTGCATATCTAAGGTCCTCTGCTGAGCTGTTTGACCCTCCTCCCTGAGCAGCACCAGGTCATCTTTCAATAACCCAATAGATGTTAAAGAAATACATTATTAAGCACAAAATTCAATTGTGCTACTATGTTGAGCTGCTGAGTCTGCAGAGAACTGCAGCACAGCTCAATTTAAAGACTTTGACCTGCGGGAAGCTGGTAACTGAAGCACACAGGCGAAGAGGAAGAAGAGACACCTGACCAGATTGAGATCTCATTTTTTATTTAGTTCATTTTAGCTCTGTTCAACTGTGCTGGATAATGACAAAAAAATAAAACAAAACCTGACTTGAGGGGAGAACAAAAAAAAAAAGAGAAGCATCTGTATTTATTCATTCTGCTGAAATCATTTCCAACGCTATCTTCCGAACCTTGATGAGAACCGATTGTGGCACATTTGCAGCGGAGAGGAAGAGGTGGATTTATTTTTGGCCGTGAGTCATCTGCTGCAAAAGAGGCGCTATTCTCAGACAACAAAAGCCAGGTAGTTACATTAATGTCCTGTGGACAATCATTCATATCCATTAAGATAATCTTTAACTTCTAAGGAATGTCAGCGCCCCTCCTTTAACGAAAACCAGGGTTTGTCATGCAGACCGTGTCTGTCAGAGTTCACCACAGAAATTAATTGCTGTACCTCTGACCACCCACGGATGGACAAATTCAATAGCATGAGGACAGGGTAAGCCTCATTCCCATGCAAGGACACACTCAGCCCTCCTCCATCTTTTTTCTGTGCTGGTATTTTCCCTGGGACTCGGCTTGTTTTCAGTTTGAAAGCATCTCAGATGTAAATGTCTGATTTGTTTAAGGATGCGACAGGTTCGTATATTTGAAGGCCAGATGGACAGTAAGGAACAGCCCGAACCCTCATCACCAGACACATCAGTCCTCAGCCTGTGAGCAGGGGAACGGGTCAGAGACATTCCACTTCATGGCAGAGGGTGATGGATGTCAAGGAAACTCTGATGCCATGTCTTGCCTCCTGACATGTTTTGTCTACGCTTTAAACAGACCAAACTGATGACAAAGAAATTGTGGCTCTTCAAAATAGACATTTTGTATGATCTGCACTGTGGGTTATGTGGGTTATTATTTTTATTTTTTTTAAATTGTTAATAAAAATAGAACCCTCACTGCTGACCAAAAACAAAACCCTCAAACGTTTTGTTTCTGTGAGGTTAAAATAAAAATATATTTCCCACCCCCATCTTTTTCCATTTTCAAGCATTTTTGAAAAAGCTCCAGAGAGCCACTAGGGCAGTGCTAAAGAGCCGCTGGTTGCCAACCCCCGCTCTAGGGAATGCTACTGGCTGATTAGGCTACAACTTAAATTACCTTAATGTTTTTCGATATTGAGCAATACCGTATGACATAAAATATGTGATATAATTGTCCCAAGAAAAATAAAACTGGAGAAAATTGGTGGAGGGAATAAAACAGAATATCAGAATGCATATGCTATGACTTAAAGACAGTTTTTATGGAAGAATGGGTCAAATTCATGGCTAAACAATGCATCTGATCAGTTATTCTATAAGTGAGACATCAAAAACAGGCTTTTACACAAAATATTCAATACATTTTTAAAGGGTGTTAAATAGTGTTTCTCTATGTCATTTAATTTCTTTAACCACACTGAAGCTTCAATTGCAAAGTAATTTGTTTTGATTTTCTTTTATGATGGCATTACTCTGGTTGTAAATGACATGAGGTGTGAATTTTATGTCAGCAGCCCCATTAGAGACATTTAAACTGATAAAAATTCTGACATGTTCAAAACTGCTATAATTTTTCAACGCTTTTTAAAATGAACTTTTAAGATTGAGCATTTGTTTAAGAAAACCTTGTACTGTGATAAATACATGAAAAACATGCACTAAGTACATCTCTATAAGTCTGAATCAATGCATTGATTAAAATTATTAATCAAAAAAATATACTTTATGTATATTTGCCCCCCAAAACAGACGTGTTAAGTACCATTGCACTTTATTTTAGTTATTTTAGTTTAGTTTATAAATCCACCACCAGGGGGCATATTAGAGGTTTACCCCAGCCCACATTCACTCCTGCTGTTTTCTGAAGGGTCTTGAAGCATCTTGAATTGAAACGTAATATCAGCACTTAACAAAGGAGACTTACAAACTCTGAATAATCTGTGTGTATTGTAGTGGGAAAATTTAAGGTTACTATAATAATTAGCTGTATCTACACATAGCAGTATTATGATTCTTGTGTGATGCATGAGCTCATGAAAAAGACTTCTGAAGGAGTTTCTCTGGCCTTAGCATATAATGAACTCACAGGCCTTAGCATTACTATGCAGTTATTGGGTTGTTTTATCTCTCATGGCTCCTAATGAAAGAAGATGTGTGCTTGCTGATGAATTTGTCTAATGCCCATAAGATAACGACATACCCAGACCAGACCGATTTCCTTAACTACCGCAAATGTTTTAATAGTGCTGTCACAATATCACCCACTGACGGGCAAATATAACAATTTGTTCTGATTAAAAGTTAACTACTGAGTTATGAGGTCATTAGAATCCTTTACAAAGCAGGCGTTGTAAAACAAACAATAGCTTGTGTATGATCAATAGATGAAGTGTGATTCATTATGGTTGCAGTGTAATTAACAGTTTCAGGGCTGATATTTAACATTTGTTAATTTCAGGTTGATGTTTGCTGACTGAAAAGCAACAACAAAAAAGTTTCCCTGAACAGCATTGATGGTTTTAAAATTACACCATCTTTGAGAAGATGTTAATGTACTATTGTAAAGTCTGCCTCTCTTATAATACTAACAGATGATTTAGCTTTGGTTATTCCAAGCTCAGACAGACACACTAGTGTTTCTTTGCTACTAATAGTCGAGCAGTTGAGTAGTTTCTTCAGCGTTCTGCCATAAATATTTATAATCAGAAAAATCAAACGGTGCTTATTGCTTTTTATTCTGAGGTGGAACAAAGTGCAGTTCCATATTGACATATTGACATCCTTGCTAAAAGTTTTTGATTACACTTTGAAGCACCCGTCTGAAAAAAGTGAAGTGCTGCAAACCAAAAACAACTTTAAAAATTAAAACTTTGTTTCTGGTAGAATATTTGTGCATTTGAATTTGCTGCTGTAGGCGCATTGGGCTCTGGGGCTGTTTTTTTTTTTTTTCCTTTGTTTTGTTTTTTTTATTCTGTGATTGCATTATAATTGCTAAGGATTATTCTCTAAAAGCTCATTAGGCACACTTTGAAAACCTGCAGCTTCCTGTCGCCTGAATATTCAAAGGCTTTCTAATGACCGCGCCACAGCAGCGGTTTACTATCTTATGATTGCTTCCTTCCTGATTCAAGGCCATGTACAAGAAGGCAGAGATGGGCTTGAGTGCATTGCGAAGTATTACCTGATAGGGAAGGGAGACAGCGGCATTAGTGAAGGAGATAAAAGTGAAAGTGACAGCGAGAAAGAGCAGAAACCAACTAAGCCTGTTTATCTTTTTTTTTTCGCCGACTCAAATAAGACACTCTTTATGTTTACATGCTAGCAGCACTGCATGACAGAGCATGATCATTAGGCTTGAATTCCCACGCTTTGAGTTTGTTAACAGCAGAATCTGTAAAAGTCCAAAAGAAAGCAGAATTCTTCAACATAATCTGTACATTTTATTTAAAAAAAAACATAAAAATGTCTTTACATACATAACATACAGTTTTCATATATAATGTAACAAAATACATAATCAGGAACAGTGGTGCACTATCATCAGAGCCAGTCCAAGACTATATGGACCCTTTGAAGAGTTTGATTTCCAGGTGACATTATTTACCAAATAAATAGCAGTAAATAAATCATGGAGACGAGATTCTTTTACTCCTTCACAGTCAGGAAAAGAAGCATATTGTTATCTGCATAGTTTGTGATTAGATTGCACAACACATCAAATGTGGCTCCAGAAACAGACATCAGTGGCAAACTTGTATATTTTCCACCAACAAATATACATTGACAATTAAAACAGAGCTGACCGCTAGTCTGAAGGTCTTATGAAGCAGCTCAGTTCACTTATGCCTCTGGCTGGCACAGTATGATTGAAAACTTGTGTTTAAAATCACATAGAAATTTAAAAAAATGTATACACAGCATTTGAAGAGTCGTTCTATAACAAAATATACGACATGTCATTATGTTAGCTCAAACAAACGTTGAGGACTTGTCCAAGTGTGAAGTCCTGAGTGACATCAGGCTTTTTAGACCTGGACCAGCGGGATGCGATTGTTTCTATTTCGCCTCAAGCGCCGAAGTTTCCCATGGCTTGAGTGTTTTTTTGGTCCTGAAATAAAAAAGAAGAAGAAAATGTACAGGATCTTGTTAGTGTAGCTCACATGTCTGATGATAGCTGACTTTCTAAAACTCCAAACTAGAAAATAGGCCCTCTCAGAGATAGATTTTGTCTGGTGTTCTCTAGGTCATATGATAACAACTGGCTTTAGGATTGGATTTTGGAGGTCAAGGAGAAAATGTTTTCAGATACTGAGCATTTTTTTAAACCCTACTGATAGTTAAATCATCTGAGCTGACTTTACTCTTCTTCCCTCTGATTGAATTCTGAGGTCTGAGAGGTGCTGCTCTGATAAATGCTTTAAGCTGAACGGTGGCTGGTGAAACTTCCAACACACGCGAAGTTAATTCACCCCTTCACACCTTGAACACACACGTCCACGCAGCTCTGCCGTGACACAAAGTTGTTACTGCTTCCTCCGCAGCCCGAGTAGACAAACTCCTCGCACATCTTGGTGGCCGTGTTGTAGTAGTACCGAGTTATAGAGGCCGAACACTTCCCTTTGTCCAGAGGGTCCAGACAGAGCACAGGAATATCTGTGAAACACACACACACACACAAAAACATAATTGAGTTGGCTGCCAATTGTAGTCTATGTTCCATTATATATATATATATATTATTTTTTTTATTTAATCTATGAAATATTACTAACTTTTTTTGGGCCTGCAGTACTCCAGGCAAGAGGGGAGGTCTTCAAAGCGATTGGTGTTTCCCCCACATCCCCCGTAGTAAAAGGACTCACACTGCATAGTGGTCATGTTGAAGAAATAGCGGGGAAAGAGGCCACGACAATGACCCACCTCTTTGGGAAACCTGCAGATTTGAGGAATCTCTGTAAGGAAGAGTAAGAAAAAGAAAAAAAAGAGTTGTTTAGAATTTAAATCACAGAAATACACACAAGTATATCAGATACTTTACTAAAAGAGTAATGTGAGGATCTCTGTAGGTTTCACTTATGGAAAGTTATAGAAAATGCCGTCACAACCAAAAGTGACTTTCGAAGGCATTTGGTCGTGCTGTAATTTATTCAGGGGTATCTGGATAAAGCCAAGAACTACACATGGGGGGCTCTTAAAAAAAAACAAAAAACTATTAACTTTATGAGGTTCTTTTACATTAAGATCTGAAGACATATTGAAGACTGGAGATGTAAATTGTGATTATGAGAGAAGCTGTTCATACACAATAGTTTTTCATAAAACAATTTGAAATTACGTTGTTGGTCTTACAATGAGAAGAGATCTTACTTGGAATTCTGAAGCATGCCTTTTGGCATTCCTGGTAACTCTTGAAGTTGTTGGCATTTCCCTGGCAACCTCCATAATAAAATATCTCGCACTTCTGTGTAACGGTGTTGTAGTAATAGCGCTCGATTTCTCCTCTGCAGGGACCATTTTCCACTTGAAGCAGACATGCGCCTAGAACAAAACAACATGAAGTTATTATTGCGCCAATATGAAAAAAAAGAGAGAGAGAGATGGAAACTTTCGCTTCAACATAAGTCACGTGACAGACATCGTTTTAAAACTTCAACTTTCAGGGTAAACATGTTACCTTTACTCCGTGACAACGCCAGACTACTGGAAAACGATACAAATAACGTAAAAAACGCAAATAAGGCAAACTCCATTGTGAGAGCAGTTATTAGTCTTTTTCCCTCTTATCAGTGCCGACCACCCCACTCAGTTCAGGCTTTATAGCCACGAAGAGCTACCCATGGGAGGTGGAATTTAAGGGCGGGGTCAAGGATGTTGTGACTCATTTCAATGCGGACGAAATCCGTGATTAATAAATTTGTGACATAAGAGACGTTTTGCGTCGCAATATTTGCGTAGAGTGGGGTTAAAGTTGTGACTAAGGCTGAATTCAACCGAACTGAGAAAAAATAAATAACTCTGACTAGGTTCTAAAAGATTTTGTCTAAGAATGCTGCTGCTGCTGCTGCTGATGATGATGATAATAAGCCTATTAATAAGACAATAGAAAATATTAATTGCCAAATATAAAAATAAATATTAATTTATTATACTCTGAGAAGTCAAGGTATGCACCTGCCTGAGACGCCCTTTTTCACCCAAACCCTTGCCTGATCTATAGTCATTTGCTTATCACCTGCAGCCACCTTCAAACATTCCTTCAAGGAAACATTATGTCCTGCTTTACCAATTAAACTCTAGTTATACACAACTCTATTTATTACCATTCAAAGTCAATATCAATAATAACTTGTCAAATCTGATCAATTTGCTGCTACTGTCACCTCTAACCTCATTTTCCCCCTAATTCCATTTCGGACCCATTAACAAGTAATTTTGTGCTCATGTTTTGACAAAGCAAAAGGGAAATTATTTTCACATATTCTGAGATAAGCAACCATTAGATGCTCAAATCTCTCATACATTACTTGCATGTCATTTTTGAATGAAAACTGTGTAGCCCTCAGAGACCTACCATTGATATTTATTACATTTCATTACAACAAATTATGAGGAGAATATAGGAGACTACTTTAAGTCATATGTTGTCAAAACAAAACCAACAAAACTGCAAAGGTATGAAACAGTAATAGGGCAAAATGACCAGCCTGTGATATTGCTGATGAAAGTTCAGTTTACTGTGTCCTTAAGAGAGAAGGTGGATGACTAAGGGGAAGGTGAGGTCATCACCATGGAGATTAATGAAGTTGCTGAAAATTTCGCTAGAAGAAGATTGCATTAATTGGATGAGATTGACCAAGAATGTTGAAGATGTCACACATTATGAGAAAGTCATGGTTGATGATGGGTCTGTCTAATGTCTCAGAGAGGGCTATAGGGCAACACCCATAAAGTGGCAAAACAGGGTTGTGGTCCCAACACTTCCCTGGAAAAGTAGAGTGGGGTTAAGCATATTTTAGGATGCTGGAAAGGCAATTTCTACCAACTGTTGATTTAACAGGAAAACAAGAGTGGCTCTTTTTTACAAGGCCATCCAACTGTTGACCAGACCTTCACCCTTGCAGAGTTGCCTTTGGGATCATGGGGGTCTGGTTTTCTAGTTCACATATGTCTTATGAAACTGAAGAAGGCTTTCAACCATACCCTTGAGGCATTTTGCCAGTGGTAGCATGAAATAACTGGGCTACTATAATGGTTTTGTGCCCCTTTTTCAGCTCAGTGGAACAACCAAACTAATTTGGATAATTGGGAACTGAGATGCATTGGAGAGACTTTAGGGAAGATTGAAATTTATAATCTACCCGACCTAAGACATTCTGTATCTGAATTGGCTTTCCCCATGTTGCTTTGGAAGGGCTGCATATTTCCAATCTCCTTTTTGCCATTTGCCCTAATGTGTCCTTTCCTCTTTTTTTATTTTATTTTGTTAGAAACTGTGTAGTACTCCCTATTTAACTCAGAAAGGGATTATTTTAGTTTATTAGTAATAGAAATTGTGCAGTACGCACTATTTAGATCAATATTATACAGCCCAGAAATGGAATAAGAATTAGAATTAGAATTAGAATAACCACAATCTTAGAATCCAGAAATACTTAACAGGAACAGTCACTACTTAGTTAATTTTATACTACTACTTTATAGAAACTGTTACTACTTACTTTTAACCCCGAACAGGATTTGGAACAAACTTAGAATTTAGCCCATCTTTTAGAAACTGTGGAGTATTCACAATAGACCAATACTACATTATTGTTATTTAGAAACTGTGAGTACTCACTTTTAACCCAGAAAATGAATTAGATGAGTCATTCTTTAGTTTATTTGATCAGAAACTGTCGAGTACTCACTATTTAGATTACTAAATAGTAGTTAGATGCAGAGACCAGAAGCCCAAATGAGACTTTTGGATCAACATTCTTAGACTATTTTTAGACTCCTGTTCTCCCATCTGGGCTGCACAGTGGCGCAGTTGGTAGAACTGTTGCCTTGCAGCAAGAAGGTTCTGGGTTCGATTCCCGGCCCGGGGTCTTTCTGCATGGAGTTTGCATGTTCTCCCTGTGCATGTGTGGATTCTCTCCGGGTTCTCCGGCTTCCTCCCACAGTCCAAAAACATGACTGTCAGGTTAATTGGTCACTCTAAATTGTCCCTAGGTGTGAGTG
>CAEFZY010018670.1:0-42126 GCA_903066815.1 Brachyrhaphis roseni | reverse complement strand
TATATATAAATTTAAGTATTTTTTTAGATGACACAAATTCAGTTCTACTAGAAATTTTTCAAAATGAGAAAGACAAGTAAACATGCCATTTTAAATAAGAATTATGTGTTTTAGTCTTCATAAATCAGGACATGGCTACAAGACAATAACTCCCACCTCCCACAGGGATACATTTAGCTATGAAAAATATAGTAAAGATGATGTTACCTTCTGTGAACAACATGAAACTGAGGCTGAAAAATAAAAGGTGAAAAGACATCTCCATAATAGATGTGAACTATTTCAAGGACAACGGAGGGGGGAACAGTTTTCTTTTGCTCATTTGCATTATCTTGGAAATGTTATGTCACAAGACGCAAGAACATGGTAAGAAAATATGGCGTTTGATGAGGCTGAAGTTGGTCATTTGATTCACAGATATCAATTGTTTCTTAAAAGGGCTCATATTTATTCTGTTACCACATAGGACAATGATAAAGAGACAAAAAAAAGTCCAACTTTCCAGTGTTATAATAAAAATTTTACACATATTTACCAGGTTTCTGACTTCTTTTTATTCAGTGGGGGATCTCAGTCTTACTTTCTAGCATCGTAAGGACTTTGTTCATTCTAGTGAGGATTTGCTTGCATGTTTGATGCTCCAGCACACGCTCGCGCACACGCTTTTTAAGTTTTGCTGACAATGGGTTAAAATTACAGAGGGTTATGAGTGACTCTGACACACTGTGGACCCCCTCCTTGCTTCACCCGTGAGTCCAACACGGGCGTCTTTGTGCTCCCTCCACCATCAGTGAAGATCCATCACAGACTAACCTGACAGCCAACGGCAGGCCTCTGCCAAGCTCCAGCTGCACGCTCTGCTTCAAGCCTGAAGCCTAAACTTCAACTGTATACACTGAACATCCTGCCAGCTCCAGTAATATCAATACTTCAGCTAAAACAAAACATCTGTTATCTCTAAAAACTGAAATGTTTTTATTTTCTCTTAATTCTTTTGGAAGATCAAGAATTTACAGAGATGGGTCAAGAAGGAGAAATATACTTATGTGTGTAAATTAAAAAAAAGAAAATTCACAGGTAAAACTGAATTTCTATTTTTCGTGCACATTTTAAATGAAAAACAAAATATTAACTGAGGCATGTTTGGCACTTTCTTCTGCTCCACCTTTAGTAGCACTGTGTTGGAAACCTTTGAGACCTTTGTTGTACTTCTAAAAGTTAAATATGCCCCCATTTTCACCTGGTAGAGGATTCCAGCTGCTCAAGAGATCAGAGCATCATTTTTTGTCATATTTGTTGTTACATAATGCGATGCATGTTTTCTAGGTGTGCTCTGCAGGCAGGTCATACTAGGGAGCAATCTCTTTGAATGCCATCCTACCTTGAAATGCTGAGAATAAACTTTGGTTTTCACTTGTTGAAATAATCAATGCATACATGCTCAAGATGTAAATGTAAAAAAAAGCTGCATGTTCTCCTTTGAAACATGCGCTGAATTTTAAGCTGTACAATTTTAGGTGAGAGCGTAATATTTTAACACAGAAACTTAGTTGTGCATATTTCTGTGTGAGGTTTTCATGTCATTCCTGGATATGAATTTGTTTATTTCCTTTTGTTCTCCAAAGAGATGTTTGTGAAGTTAGCCAATGATTGTAAATTGACTGAGTAGGCACTCATCGCTGCAGTCATTTAATTACTTACACATACATCACATGAGTTCATATATTTTAATTTATTGTTGGATTTTATATAAAAAAAGAAAAACTGGTGTTGCAGCTTGCAGTCTGATGTAGAAAGAGCAGAATGGCAAAATTAAAGCGAGAAAAATAAAATTAGTGCTTATGTTAAAGAGAAGCTGAACATATGCTGCTTTTTTCATTTTAAATGAATGAAAAAAGCATTTCATTATCCATCCATCCATTATCTTTCACGTTTATCCCTAGAGGAGATGCTGGTGCTTATCTCCAGCGGTCAACGGGGAAGAGGCGTGGTACACCCTGGACAGATTGCCTGTCCAAAAAGAAAAATATTTTAAAATCTTCCTAAAACTAGTCGCTATGTAAATGTTTGCTCTTCATTTACCACAACTTTCACCACAGAGAAGCAGAGAAGCTTTCACATATTATGAAAGCTTCTCTGCTTTCATAATATGTGGTGTATTGTTAGTTCTTAGATAAAAAAAGGCATCTTTTATGATTTTACAGTTTCTGGAAGTTTTTTCATTTATGCCCAATTAATGTGTCACTAGAAAAGAAATGAAAGAATTTTCGAGAAAGGCCAATTGGTTCAATATTCCTCACTCAATTTGCCACCGCAGAGTTTGTACCCTGCTACAAAATACTGCATCCAAATTCTTCTGCCACCGGCAAGCATTTCCTGTTAGCTATAAGTGTTACAGTGATAAATCTATGACAGTGATACAAGAGACGCAGGGATGTAGCACATCTTAAATGGTGCCTGTCATTCCGTTGCGGCTTCTCTGCTGCTGGAAGTGTGTGTTTTGGCTATGCTTCCATGCTAGCGGAAGCCAGTCAGAATTAGCTGCTGAGCTATGAGGTAAGATGTGTTGTGGGTGGATTAACACCTGCTGGCTAAGCTAAAACTATGACTGACTGGAAGAGGTCAGGAGAGCCAAAGCCATTTCCTCTGCTCAGTGGTCTCATTATTGCCCCTTGATTTCAAAGAGTAAATTGAGCCAGAGTCATTTTGGTGCTAAACTTACTTCTCTGTTCATGCCCAGACCTGCTATATACAGAGCTCAGAAGGGACACTTCTTGCGTCACATTGTGCAATTCCCCTTGGAAGGAAAATAGAAGAATATGACCCCCACCAACAATGGATTATGCTTCAAAGGCGTAGTTCAGGATTTTTGAAGTAAGATTCTGTCAAATTTTATAAGCAGTTTATAGCTTACCTGCAGTAGATAACTCTCACAGCTTCTTTATTAAGTATAAATCCATATTCATTAGTCCCTGAGGATGAAACTAAAGGCTCGCTCAAGAAGGGGTGAGACCAAATTGAAACTCTACCATCTTAAAATAACTCTAATCTTAAGAATGTCATTACAAACCTTTAGATATTCGTCACATTTGCAGCAGAAAGGTTATTTATCTAGGAAAAGATTATTGTTTTATTGGGAAATTGAGTTTCCCAATAAAACATCAATTTACAGTCCCCAAGAAGCAGTGGGGACTGTTACTGTTGAAGTCCCCACTGCAAAAGTAACAGAACAACTAAAGCAAAGCAAAATAAAGATAATTAAAAAATCAATAAAATAGTGTTCCCAAACTCTATAGCATTACTGCTTTTTTACACAGCTCTACTTTAATTTTACTCTGGTTACTCGGACCAGAAATGTTTTACATGTTCCATTCTGACTATATGTTTTACAAATGGAGATCATTAAGGTGGAACCATCTCCATTATTTACAGAGAAACCGGAATGAAATTTTACCTTTAAGATGTCAGAAGTACATCTTGGTCCTGGTCCCTTTCAGACAACCTATTAGCTTCAGTCTGCAGGATCAACGAATCTGGACGTTTCAAGTGACTTTGTGATGAATTGTTATTATCACACCTACAGTCTACATCTCTCTTGATGTCATAGTGGTGTTTGCAAGTGCTCTTTTATAATATGTACACAGATTATAAAGATTAAAGCCCTTGAAGTAAAGGTAACAATGATCTTCCTGTGCCAAATACATAAATAGATAAGCACATGTAATTCCAATTGGAGTAACTAACTAATTTAAAAGGACGGCTGTGAAAAAAATTTATCCCACCTGGACCAACTTTAGGATTGGTCTGTAATTTACACATAATCTGATTGTTATTGCTTGGAAAACGGTGGCAGGAAGCAGTGCTCCACCAATGATCTTTCTGTATGAAGCACAAATAAACACAGGCACATCTGAAGCTTTTGCAATCAAAATAACTACCAAATAAAATAGTAGGCCACAGGAAACACCAATAGAATAATTCAATATTTTGCCATTCACACAACTTTCATTTCTCTGTCAAATGATTTCTCTGAATGGAAATATTTTACATGCACTAGTGGTGCAGCATCTTCAAACGCCATTTTATGTGCAAGCAATCAACGTCTTCTGTGTACAAAAGTCCCCACTGCAAAAGTGACAACATTCATAAAATACTGTCTCTGCAGATCAGTATAGTACCACGAAAATATGCTTTTATCCTGGCTGCTTTCAGTATAGCTGCTTGCTTGAACCTCTAAGAACAACTAATCTGACTTTATACAAAATGAAGATGCCAACAGAGTTATTTCTTACAGGTAATATATTACCTATAACAACCTTTTTACAACCTTTTCGTAGAACCTCATTCAAAAATACTCTCCCTATAATGCCACTATGTTTACACATTCACGGATGTTCATCGTGAACCTGACGTTGCCTTTGTGACCTAGTTTTGAGTAAGCAACTATCTCTGGTCACAAACATCATCTCATCACTACAAATGATTCGATCCTAGTAGAGGTGACAGCTGCCTCGAGACTCTTCCTACCACATTGACTCCCCCCACCCCCATGGAAAAGCGTCTGTTTGTTCCGCGTCATGGAGGAGTACGCAAGTCTGGGATTAACTTATTAAGGCCAACATCTTTGATCTGAGGTTATCTCTTCCATTTCCACGGCAACTTGATCGTACTGTGGCTTCTTGGCGCACACACACGCACGCAAGTGCTCAAACCCACACACTGAAACACATGAATGGGCCTTAAAGCCCTAGAGAGCATGGCCCAAAAGAGATGTGAAGTGTAGATGTGCAGCAACAGCTAACCATCGTGTCAGGTTTCTGGGGGCTCGTGCTAAATTTAACCCTGTGATCCTGCAGAAGGCAGAGGGGTTTAAATGCCAGCCTACAGTTGCTCCACACCAGTTGTTCACCACACGTCTTCCACTCATCGCAAACTCAGGCCAAGGGGAAGACAGCGCACACGCGTACAGTCCAACACACATCCCAGAGGCAGGAACGAAGACCACTCATTGAAGAGCAGCGACAAACGAAGCAGGGATTGTTGCCCCTTTACATCTAGAGCACAACACGGCCCAATATGGAGCTCTTTGAGACCAACCCATACTTCTTTCCTGATCAGCGATTTTATGAAGGAGGGGACAGCTACTTCCCCTCTCGCCTACCTGGGACATACGACCAAGCTGGTTACCAGGACAGAAACTCCATGATGGGCTTGTGTGGGAGTCTTGCTGGAGGTGCCAGTGTCGGAGTTGCAAGTACTGAGGATAAAGCATCTCCCTCCAGCCTGTCACCTCATTCTGAGACCCACTGCCCTGGTCAGTGCCTGCCCTGGGCCTGTAAGCTGTGCAAAAGAAAGACTGTGACCATGGATCGCCGGAGAGCAGCAACGCTGAGGGAGAAGAGACGCCTGAAGAAGGTGAACGAGGCCTTCGATGCTCTGAAGAGGAGCACCTTGATGAACCCCAACCAGAGGCTGCCCAAAGTGGAGATCTTGCGGAGTGCCATACAGTACATCGAACGGCTACAAGCGCTGGTGTCCTCTCTCAACCAGCAGGACACTGAGACAGGACAGCAGGGACTGCACTATCGACCCACCCCGACCCAGCCCAGAGTGAGTACAACAGGAGCGGGATAAAGAGAGCCAAGATGTTAGGCAAATATGGAGAATGTAGAGAAAAATGGCTGAGAAGTTGTTGGGAAGTGAGAAAAACAAACTGTAGAATAAAAAAATAATAATGTGGGTGATTTTTAGGTTTCAGATGTTAAATCTTCTAAATTAACAGGCTTATGTTTTAGTCAAATATGCACTTCTCAAACTAATATGGCAGGTTTCGAAAGCATAAATCTTTTGCCCTGGATTTTTGTGTGCAGTTTTGCATTATATGTGACTGACAGCAACTTATGTATGTGTGTCTTTGTGCTAACAGGTGTCGTCGTCCAGCGAGCCCAGTTCGGGGAGCACCTGCTGCAGCAGCCCCGAGTGGAGCAGCACTCCGGAGCAGTGTCCGCCGAGCTACAGCGGTGAGGGTGAGCGGGGCCGAATATGAACTTTCACCGGATCCCACAAACAGATTAGTGTTTTGTCGACGGTACTGACTCTGTGATTTGGCCTGTCTCTCTCTTTCTTCAGATCTCCTGAGTGCTGCTGAATCTCCTGAGCAGGGGAACATGCAGGCCTTGACTTCCATTGTGGACAGCATCTCTGCTTCAGACGGAGCTGTGGCCTTTCCTGTAGACATTCCCAAATAGACCTTTCAAAACAGTGGGAACACAGATGTAGATACACAGAGATCCGTAAATTATAGAGGAAATATAGCTAATTGGTGATGCGGTTTGACTGGAGTACTTATTGTGTTTTGGTGAATCTACAAACTTTGGTTTTCTGTCTTACGCAAACGATCAAAAATCTGAATTAATGAATTATCATTGCAACTCTACTGGGTCTACTGGCTAAACTGAATTCCTCCTTTTACAATGAGGCCTTATTCCCTGTATTACATGCCTTATCCTGTGGTCCAGTCCTGTTTGTCAGAGCTACAGAAGCTCAGTCTAACGTGAGATTCAAAGATTTTGCTGCATGAACCGAAAATCCTAGTTATCTGAGTGAATCTCTGTTAAACCTTCCTCCAGACTCACAGATGGATTTTATTGTTCTAACTTAATTTAAGTTTTCCTCCGTATCTTTGATTCTTTTTGTGTGAGTTTAATGCTTAAAAAAAACAAAACAACAAAAAACATGAATTTATTTGTGGGGCCAATATGTACCATGGCAGTTTTGACCAAGATCTGCTTAATTTAAACAAGTTATAAATGCTTTTGTTGTAAATACGTTCCCCTTTTTTTTACAGAGTGGTTTTGCCATTTTATTTTTTATCTTTGCTAACTTATTTTTGACTTTTATAACTAAGATTGTTGTGTATTTGTAGATGTTCTGAAAAGTGATATTGTTCTGTTTTAATTCTTGGAATAAAGATGGTTTTCAATAAGCTGTCTTGTGACTTTAAAGTACTGAGGACTTCAGGAAGAAGCAGAGACACAATTCTTTAAAAAACAGCTTTACTCATGTCTATATAGTGTCATAAATACAGTACTTCTTTTTTCAGATGGCCAAATAATAAAATCTTGATTTGTCAGCATTGTTTCACACCTGGAATAAAGACACAGTACTCATAGCTGCCACATAGCACATTACACCTTTTAGACACCTTGGAAAAATCTGTAAAATAAATAAATAATAATAATAATAATAATAATAATAATAAAAAGATTGTACAGCCATCCAGCAGTTCGCGAGTTCATTTGCTGTGTTCTCATTGGAGGAGTTGGTCAGCTGGGTGTACGGACTGCCCGCTGGCATTTCTTCACAAAAACTGACCATGAGGTGGTAGAGCAGGATAAGACATGTCTCTGTCAGTTACACTGTCTTACAAAAGTAATCATACCCCTTAAGCTTTTCACATTTTCTCACATTACAAATAAAACTATCAGCACATTTTATTGTGTACTAGAATAAAAACCTTAAAAGCGTGACATGCATTTTGATTTAGATCCCTTTACTCTGCAAAGAGCAAGAAACACAACAGACAAGATCAGAGATGAAGTTGTGGAGACGCTTAAAGAAAAATATCAACCGCAAACATTCCAACATGGCTAAACTGAAAGGCCAAGCGGAAGAGAGAATTAATCAGAGGAACAGCCAAGAATCCCAAGTAATTTGTGCATGAAGGGTGAAATAAAAATGCATGCCACACTTTTCAGACTTTCTTCTGTGAAATATTGTGAAAACCATGAATCCTTGTTCTGTCACTACACAATTTTGTGCTAGTTCAAGTTCATACATTGCATAAAATCCTGGTAAAAAAAACAAACAAACAAAAAAAAAACATTTATTTTGTGACTGTAAGATGACAAAATTTCAAATATTTTAAGGGCTATGGATGCTTTTGAAGGCCAGTGCAGAGCAGTGCAAGTCACTGACTGATGTTGAGCAGCAATTTATTATTTGACATGAGAGAAAGTTTGGAATTGACAGAAGTGAGCTACAGTGTCCACACTAAAATTCACACACACAAAGAGTCAAAGTCACATGGTTAGGGTCGGCCTTTCACACACACAAACACACCCACCCCAGCACACTCGACCCCTTCAAAAGTCTCCAGGACAGAGGCTGATTTGCTCAATCTCTTTCTCATTCACACACACGTACACGCGCCCACACACACTCCCTAGTCATGCCTCACATTAAATTTCTCTCTCTAGGCTACATAGTGTCATACAGAAGGCGACAGAGGCGAAGAGAGGAAGAAAAATTACAGCTACATCGTGTCAAAAGGTTTGGTGGGGGGGACAGAAGAAGAGGAGAAGAAGAGAGAATTGGACCCATGAACCTGTGAGGAGTCCTTGTAAAAACACACACTTCTTTCAGTGAGTCCCTCCCACCAATTAATCACACAAACGCACAGCAAACGACACGCAAAGGTCCAACACAGAGAGAAAGGGAAAGAAGGAGAAAGAGAACAGTCACTATTGAATACAGGGCATTGGGTTTCAAACAGCAATATTATATTACTTTCCATATATATTTCCTATATATATATATATATATATATATTATATATATATAATATTTCTATAAAAAACATAAGTCATCCATTTTTCTGTACAGAGATGATAAATGAGTAATACCTTGCATAACCGGTAGAAGGTTAATGTGCAGAGTGATCTGCCACTTATACAAGTATTCATCACTCTTGAGTCCGAACCAACGACTTGCTCGTCATCTCCTTAAATCTTTTTCACAACTGTCGTGTTAACAGAGGAAGATTCGTTTGGTCTTGGCCGTTTCAGGACGATCAGAACCAGGACTAGACCCCACAGCTGAGACAAGGAGAGCAGGAACACGACACCACAACAACGAGGCTACTGGGAGCACTGGGGTAAACAAGGCGAGACCGGGACGAGCCTCCTTTACAGCAGCAGCGGAAAGCAGCCAACGAGCGCTCTCGGAGAGCAAAGGTCAGAGGTGCCCCCTGTATTGCACGAGTCCGGGGGGCGGGGGGAGAGATATGTGGAAGGTGGGAGGTGAGGCTGGGCGTGAGAGGGGAGAAGACTCCGCCCCCTCCTGGCGCACCCGATCCTTCCCTCTCCAGATTTGGCATATCACTCTCAAAAGGCCGCAAGCATGTGTCCGTACAAGTAATGAGAATGCACTGGAAGAGAGATTCAGAGGCAGGATTGCAGTATGGAAGAAAGGAAGGGAAAATTAAGACTTCAATATCGAGTAGAGCACTGTGCAAATATTTCAGTTATTTTTTATTTATTCATGCTTATTCGTACTTTGTTTGCTTGAAGACTCATATTAACTCAGGCGTTTCAAAATCTATTCTGGAAAAAATGCTGCTGCCTACTTAAAGATTTTTACTCATACTTATAAGTTTATTGTAAGATTATTTTGGTACATATATTTTAGTAAATGTCTTTTTTTTTTTTTACTAGCCTCTCACTAAAGGGTATCACTGACAGTCCTCTGGACAAATGTCAAGTTGGCTCCCTATTGGACTACAGGTTGATAGTCCACCAACAGACACAGTCAGCTAGAAAACACAACAAACTTACCTGTTAGCACTAGTGCTCCTGTTAATAAGTAGTGTCATTAGCAGGAATAGGTCCGCACTGCAGAGGGGTCAAGTCTCGGAGGCGCAGGGGGAGGAGCTTAAGAAGGCGTGGCAAAGTAGGTGTTGAGCACGGCACGACACAAAGGACACAACATGCGGTTAGTCAGTCAGCCTAGCCACAGAGTAGCTACGGAGTGAGCTTGGCTAGCACTGTAACAAACCTTCAGGCTGAAGTTGCTTCTTGGCAGCCAAATGCATGGACGGCGGCATTGACATAGCGGGCATGCGGAAGCCAGCAGGCAGCGTCTCCATGGAGCCTGCCATCATCCCCAGACCAGTCCCTCCCTCACGAGCCCGAAACCTCTTGCGCCACGATGGTGAGCGCCGAAATGACTTGTCATCTCCACTCTGTGAGAGGAAAAATAGAGAAAAAAGTGTGTTGTTCATAAAGAGGAAAACACTCAAATATCATCTGAGGATGCAACATAGAGAGGAGCAGTTAATCTGAAAACATAACACAGCCTAAGTAAAAGCAATCACCACCAAAGAGAAAAAGCTTTTGCAAAGTCACCTCCTCCAGTCGGCGGTCTGTTCCCAAGGCTAGAAGGTTGTTAAACTCCCTCTCTAGAACCTGCCTTGCCTGGAAAACACACAGAATTCATTCAAACCTTCATAATGTTAATATTGCCTGACATTCAATGATTTTTTTCCCCCTTTGCAGCTCAAACAGCTCAGAGTGGCCTATTGCACCTGGCACAAGACACTAACTGTAAGCAAAGGGGAGATTTGACTGAAATCTAGGAAATCTGAAGGCTAAATCAACACCTCATACTTTGAGCCCCTCAAACTGTTTCTGAACCATATCTGTTTTGCGGCAGGGTGCGTCACACCTGCTGACAACGATTACACAGGTACTCAAGCTGGTCTGTGGCCATACAAACAACACATTTAGATCTGTAGCAGTTTGTCTGTTGTTTTTCCTGGGTTGCTGTGTGACAGAATAAAGACCTGGCTAGAATGAACCTCATTTCACGCCCCAACCTCTGGAGATAGGCTTAACTGTAGATGTTAGAACGTGTATAGAAACAACAATTACATTCTAATTATTAATAGAAATATTCACAGTTTGCTGAAACTCAATTACTATGCTAATAACGCTGCTATATATTTGAGCAGTGCAAAACAGGAAGTGAATAGTGTGTTTTTGGGGAGTTTCTATTAGCTATAAATGTGGACATGTTAAAGGAACAGTTCAAGATTTTTTAAGGTTAATTTTAGAGGCTAGAAGCAGTTATTTTCTTACCTGAATCAGATAAAATAAACAGCTTCACTGTATATACTCATATTCTTCTCTGTACATAACAGTTCAATTAAAATCCGGCAATGGTTTGAAGCTTCAAAAACCCCTCATGGTCCAGTTAATATCGATTTATACTAAATTAAGATGCCAAGAGAGTTGAAACTAACTTCATAATAAATTATGAACTGCTTGTACAGAATTTCACTTCATAGATCCTGACCCATTTATTTAAAACTTTACTACATGTGACACCAGACTAAGCAGAAGTAACAAATTAAATGGGATCATACATGTAAGCCGTACATGGCTGTTTCCTGTATAACCACCTGTGTGTTTTGCATGGGGATCTGCAGGATGAGCGCTAGGCTGCTGTAATCGAAGGTCTCATCGAGAGAGACGAGCGCCCCATGAACTCCGCTCTCCAGCAGGTTGCCGCTGTACTCCCTCAGACCGATGGACTGGACCCAGTGAATCACCTGTTCGTTGGTCCACACCAAAACGTCTGAAATAAAAACGGAGTGGTGGGACAGTGTTAAATAAACACTTTACCTAATGCGCCTCATAAACAGCAAATAGAGGCGTTTAGTGAAAGAGCGACATAAAGAGGTAATGTGAATGTCCGCATGGCGTCAACTCTCTGGCACACTCCCTTTGTTCACTCGAAGCACAGCTGTCAGCCAGCTTTCCAAGTTGGAACAGGCGCAACGTGTGTGTACATGTGTGAGTGTTTATGTGTGCGCAAACAGAGTTGGACTGTGATACGAAGCGACAGCTGAGTCAAGTTCATGCGCTGAGCTCAAGGTCAAAAGGGCGAGAGGGACGGCTGGATTTAAATGTGTGTGCCAGCGTGTGTGTGGGGCACTCCACACGCAAGTGGGGCTTTAGATCACAAGACTGCCTTCTTGATAGTTTAAGGAGCACCTGTTATAGTGCCAAGCACAAATTGACACTATCGGATGAAACCACAAGACGGTTCTCCAGAAACACACTTTTTCCGATTAAACAGGAGAGCCTATTCATGCATGTATGCATGTAGGCGTGTGCGTGTGTTTGCTACATATGAGGATGACTGTGTGTAAATGGTACCTTTCATATCGTGTTGACTGTCTTCTCTCCGACGGTCCAGCTCTTTCCTGTCATAATTGAGTCTCTTCAAGCACATAATTCCATACTGCAGACTAGCCCTAGGGCACATAAGAAGCACACACACATAAGGAATCAGTATCCTTCCTATCTCTGTAGCTAGCTCATGCATCAAGTCATCAGATGAAAGGTAGAGCAGGTTCAGCAGCTGCTAAGCTGAGCATCACAGCTGCAGACCTGTGAAAGCTGTCCACCATCTTCAAATGGCTTCTCAGGTCCTTTTTGGTCAGATGGTCCAGCATGCGTGCGTCCACCAGGCACTCCATGAAGTAGGAGCGGTACTGAGGCAGGCCGAGGCTGGGCAGCCATTCGTTTCCTATCCACTCGTGATTCATGTCCCCATATGCTAATGTCTAGAGGGATGTCAGCAGAAAATGTTACAGATGTGTCACAGTCATGAAGTTAATTGTTTTAGATGTTAAATGCGATGGAAATTATCTCAGAAATAAAAATGTAATAGTATGAAGTAGATATTTTTTCATTATTACTACTACTACTAATAATATAAAAATACAACTTTATGTAGATTTTAGAATTTAGAATTTGCATGATGCTCTATAACACTAACAGTACAAAGTTTCCTTTCAGAACTGCTTTGAACGTTTTCATGTTACATCTCAAAATTCAATGTATTTTATTGGGATTCTATCTGATGCAACAACACAAAATAATGTACACCTGTGAAGTGAAAGGAAAATGTTGTTTTTAAAAAGTCTTAATAGATAAATTATGTGGGTACACATACATGCCACACTTTTCAGAATTTTATTCAACCATACTGTCTCGCTCTAACATCCCAACAAAATCCCTCAAAGTTTGTGTTGTAACATTATATAAAGCTAAAAAGCTTTCAAAAGGTGTGAATACTTTTGCAATATTGCAATATAACGCTGTTACAATGCACGTGCCTGTAAATGCATAAAGAGTCCTGGTACAGATTCAGTTAGGGAAATCAACCTCACCTGTGCCCAGCTGCCCTCCTCATTCTCCTTAGTGGCAGCAAAGTGGAGACAACATACGAGGTTAGCAAGACAGGGGCTAATCAAACACACACGTAATATAAATTCAGAAACACACACACAAATCTCATCTCAGCTTATACTCTGCTAGCATACTAGCATTCATATTAACAATGCTACATGTGTTGCATCCAACAAATACGTTCAGATAAGAGCAGGGTCGCAAAAAAAGGTGTTAGTGTGTGATATGGTGGGTCTTTGTAAGGGTTCTGCAGAGGGAGAGGACATATGTGTGTTGCTGCAGGGACCAGTGTGAGTGTGAGAAAGTGCTGGGGGGGGTTAACATGGAGGGAAGCACCCAGATGGTACTGACCGCTTTGGTGGAGGAAGCCAGGTTCTCCATCTCTTCGTGAGTCACCCACACATTTCCGGAGGACTGCTCGGAGGACAGAAACACACACACACGCACGCGCACCCCCGCACACAAACAACACAGACCACATGCACACAAACAAGAGCATCATACATGGGCACACACAGGCACACCCAGGAGAACACTCCAGTGTACGTTTTCACACCACCCACCATACACATACACAACGACACACACGCAGACAAAGGTTTCGTTGAGTGATGCCAAGGAAGGAGTGTATTTCAGGCAGGTAAGCAGGTAGTTTGTAGATGTATGCATTTGCTATTTTTTTCTAAAGTAAACCATGCGATTAAAAGCTGCTGAATTAAAAAAAAAGGAGGCTAATTATTGTGGAAAAGTATCACCTCAGCATGCAAAGTGAGGGTCATGAGTTATAAAAGGATATTGAGTGCAGGGTAAGGTGTACACAAGTGTCACATCTAAGGGTTATATATTTTCTCTATGTTCATACATGCTGCATATACTGCCTTGAAAGCATTCTTCCCCCTCAAAATGTTTCACATCTTGTCACATCACAACAATCTAGGCTATATATTACAGTGATTTTATTCGACACCATGACAATAAGTTTTGTGTAAAGTGCACATTTGCTAAGTTGCTACAGCAGCAGCAGTTCTTTTATGGTGTGCATTTTACATCTTTGCACTTCTAGATGGTGAATTTTCCCTACCCTTCTTTGCAAAAACACTTAAGTTCAGTCAGACTGCGAGGAGATTGTTCTGATTCTGCTTTGGTTTCTCAATTGGATTATGTTCGTCTGCTGGGAAAGAGAAAGATAAAATGGGCGAATTCAAAGGGTAGAGTATGAGTATTGCGGGGGGGAAATGTTTTTGCTAGCCACAATTTTCAGATTTTCTCTGTTATGAAAATGTAGTTTTCCTTCCACCTCATATTTATGGGCTACTTTATGTTTCTCTAACACTCAAACCCCTAATAAAGTACATTGAAGTTTGTGGTGGTAATGTGACAAAATAAGAAAAGGTTCAAGGGGCATGTATCCTTTCGCAGGGTATTGTATGTTTCTTGGTTTCTTGCATGCGCAATTTATACCCTGAA
Organism: Brachyrhaphis roseni; assembly: GCA_903066815.1. Lineage (NCBI taxonomy): Eukaryota > Metazoa > Chordata > Actinopteri > Cyprinodontiformes > Poeciliidae > Brachyrhaphis > Brachyrhaphis roseni. The sequence continues at coordinate 27,622 of CAEFZY010018670.1, read as the reverse complement.
AAAAAAAAAAACACTGGAAAGAGGAACCATTTCTAACCATGGGGGTGTACTGGGTGTATTTGTTTACCGTTCTGGAGGTCAGAGGCGCAGACGGGCTGGTGAGAGAGACCATTTCCTGGATGGCCAAACGCAATTTGAGTCTGTGCAGAGGGTTGCTGATCCCAATCTCTCTCTGGATCTCTGTGTCGGACAGGGCGGACATGATGGCTCCACTCTTCACGTTGGCACGACAGGCAGCCACATACCAGGCTGGCATCCCGACCCACAGCTGTTCAGAGGCGTCAGGACAACAAACGTCAACACCACAGTCGCCATAAATGTGCATATTAGTGGCAGTCTGACATGAAGGGAGCAATACAAAGAACAAAGGGCTTTTTTTTTTTCCTGGTCATGTCTGGCTGGGTTGATTGGTGAAATACCTCCAGCCATGAAACGACTGTGGGACCATCCCACTGTGCGAATGGAAGGCCTCTTTTCCTCGCGTCCTCCAGAAGCTCATGCCTGAATGAATTCAACACAAAGTTAGAGGGAGAGATGTGTGGCACAATAAGGATGCTGCAAAATATTAGCATTAAGAAGAGGATCAAAATATTCCAAATATAAAGTCTTTTACTTTTTTTTCATTCTTCGGTCCCTCTCAGCCTGTGTGCCCAGTTTTCCCAAAGTCATAGTGTCACCAATGCTCATCTCAAAATCTGAAACGCAACAATAGCTTGTGTTACCATCAGCTAGTCCTCTTCATTTGGAGCACTGTACTTCTAGAACATGCAGTTTACATAGAACCTGTTAAGGCTGGTAGAGATTGTCCATCCCTGCCAACAGTCTGGTCCATTCGACCCTTCTCCTTCTTCCCAAACAATCGACCAATAGATGACTTGATACCTTTCTTTTGCTTGCTGCGACCAGTAAAAGAGAGACGTACAGTTTAATTGATCTAATTTAAAAAAGTGAAAAAGATACGTTATTAAATTATTGTTTAAGCTTATGTTTGAGTTTGTGTCTAGCAAAAGATGTGTATTTACATACATTTTCAGAACAAATCCCACAAAAAGTAAGATGATGCTTACTTTGACAAAAGGTACATACCCAATATATAGTTTTGATAGAAGTTTTTATGCACTCATAATATGAATAATTAAAGTGGCGCAGTTGTTAGCACTGTTGCATTGCAACAAGAAGGTCCTGGGTTGGATTCCCGGCCCGGGATCTTTTTACATGGAGTTTGCATGTTCTTCCTGTGCATGCGGGGGTTCTCTCCGGGTACTCCAGCTTCCTCCCACAGTCCAAAAACATGACATGTCTAAATTCTCCCTAGGTGTGAATGTGTGTGTGTGCATGGTTGTTGGTCCTGTCTGTGTGTGTGTTGCCCTGTGAGAGACTGGCAACCTGTCCCTGCCTCTCGCCTGAAACATTTGCTGGAGATAGGCACCAGCACCTCTCCCAGCCCCACTATGGATGGAATGACATATTTGAGATGTTCATTTTCTGAGTGGGATACAATGTCAATTATTTGTTAAGGCAAGAACTGACTACATGTTTTTAAAACGATTAAAAACCTTGTGACTTTCAAAGTCATTTTTGAAATTTGTGATATTTACAAAGAGAGAACAGAGTGCTCTCTTTGTGATAAAGATGTACTCAAAACCTGCATGGCCTTTAGCTAACTTGCATTTAAGCCACTCGAGAACCAGAGACAACATGACAAGAAAGATTTGACTGATGCTAAACTTTCCACTGTATTCTGTTAGAATGAAAGAACATACAATATTTTAATTTGTAAATGATCTAGTCAAGATTGAAGCAAGAGTGAAGAGTCACAGAATGCAAGCTGCATGATGCGCCATGGGACGTTTTCACAGCTAGTGATAATTCAAGGAACCATGTCACCTGCTCGTGTTGGCCCACTGGGTTTGGTTAATCCCAAAGTCAATGCCAGGTAATCTCCTAGGATATTCTGCAGGACTCCATACTTCCCTCTGCTGTCAGGTTTAATGGAGATGCTGATTTCATTTTCCAGAAAGCCTTGGCAGGTGCCCGCACTACCAATCCATGCCTTAATGACCATGGTATCAGTGTGCACGAATGTCAAGGCCCACAGAGAAGCTTCAGGGTGTTGTCAAAAGGAAGACGAAGAGCCGACCCAAAAATGCAGTCAAGCCTATACAGTATTGAAGTCTGAGCTTCAACAGAGCCACAGGCTGATCGCCTCCATGCTGTTTTACACAAATGATGTGCGCACGTAATGTACAGAGTATGGACGTACTTTTCAAAATTTGGGGTTTTCATTAACCGTTAGCAAAAATCCTCAAAATAAAAATTATTAAACACCATAAAATATGTCACTGAGTGTGTAATGAATGCATATGCTATGTGAGATTCATGTCTTAAAATATAATTACTGAAAGAAATAAGATTATATTGTGTTTCAGCCTGCAACGGACTGGCGACCTGTGCAGGGTGTACCCCTCCTCTCGCCCGGAACGTAGCTGGAGATAGGCACCAGCACCTCCCGACATCATTAGGGACAAGGGTGAACAGAAAATGGATGGATGGATGGATGGATGGATGGATGGATGTGTTTCAGCTGTGTGTTCAAAGTCCACCCCTTCTATTCTTATTGGTACATTTTCCAACATGGAAATTTCTCACTCTTCACTTTTTTTCTGTCTCATTTCTTCCTGTGTGATGTTAGGTGTTCCATTTTTTTTAGTATGTAAAAGAAAAAAAATAAATTTTTTCCAACTATGGTTGTTCTTAAATGATTGATGGATGTTATTGGAGTTGTGAGCTCCTGATGTGGGTGTGTGTGTGTTTACCCTCGCCCATCCTCCAGGCTGCCTGTGAACTGAGCGAAGTTGGTTTCTAGCCGTAAACTTCGAGGCGAGGAGGGAGGTGATGTTTCACACTTGATAGTAGCTTTGTCCACTTCCACAGGAGACTGAAAGAGTCACAAAAACAACTCAGCTCACTTATGAAAGACACTCAGATTACTTTACTTAAGCTGTATTTGCAAACTTACCGCCACTTTTCTTCTGTGCTTCCTCAAGTCACTTGGCTATCAGAAGAAAAACGTTTTAAGAAACTACATTGTCAATAGAGAACATTTACGCAAATGCTGACCACTTTGAATGTGTTTTTCATAACTGCAGCGTTCCCTCTGACCAGAGTCATGATTCCTAGATGGTGGCTGGTGTTGCGTCCATGATGCTTAGGCGTGGAGTGGCCGCTGGTGGGCGGAGAGGAGGATGACGCCAGCGACTGGGCGGTGGCAGAGGTGGGCAGGGCTCGGGGTCGGAGGGTCACGTTCAGGCCGTCCATGCTGCCGCTGTTCACACGGGACTCGATCTCCTCAGAGCGCAGCTCGGCTGATTCTCTCTCTACCTGGATCATCCTGGGCACACGACACAAACGTGCACATCCGTGACGTCGCTGACCACGTAGCCTGATTATCTCTGCAAAGCCAAAGCTCCAACTTTACATGTCAGGAAACCATGGCAATTGTACATGGGGTGCCAGAGCCAGCACCGTCTCCACGCCACTTCAATTTATAGATATTTTCATAATCATTTTTAATTTTCCCCATCATTATTAGTTTCTCCTCTGATTCCTTTTCCAAGTCAAAGTTTTGCATTTAAATGTGAAGATTAAAGCATAACACCTTTTTGGTAATTATTACAGTGGTTTAACTTAAACTTCTTAACTCTTACATTGCAGTCACAAATTTTAATGTATTTTATGCGACAGATTAACTAACAACAGCACACAATTTACTGGGTAATAATATTTCCCCCATGGCCATCATATTACATATTGAGTCTGAGATATCCCACCTTATCTCCTCGTTGATGGCATCAAGCTGCTCTTGCAGCATGAGAGCAAGAGTCTGAGCATCTGATTGGCCGCTTGGCGAGAGCAGCGTCGAGCTCACGTCGTCGTCCATGTCCGACTCTGCCTCGATGTCGCTGCCCAGTAGGTGGCTGACGCTCCCGCGCAGGGACGGGTAATCCTGCTCAAACATGGCACACACCTGACACATGCGTGTGTGAAGATAAGCGTAGACAGAGCAAATTTTCGTTAATAAAGTGTGAGGAAAACAGCCTCAAGAATGAGTCACATGGATTCAACCAGAGTACAAGCATACATCTAAAAGTGAAATCTGACTTTTGTGGACTGTAAGGGAGCGGTTACGAGAAGAGATGGATGAACAAGAAACTTACATCACACATCATGTCCAGCAGCAGGTGAGAGAGAGAGACAGGAATACAGAGAAGTTAGTAGAAAATGAGAAGTTAGGGATGATCACACAAAGCCAAGCGCCGACACTTACTGGCAAAGCAGACATGAACCCAAATTAATCATTGGCAAAAAGCTGCATGTGGTTAGAAGGGTCGCTAAAGTGTGATCCTGTCTGTGGGACCTAATTAGTATGCATGCATGGGAATTGCTGGTTGCCGCCTCCTATTCAGAACACAATCGTCACCTTGTTCGGATCGTCTCGCAGAGCCGACAGCCGGCCCTTCTGCGCCCGCCTGATCACAGTTGTGCTGTAGTGGCCGTCCTGACCCTCCACCACAGAAAAGCGGAGGTCGCTGGAGCTTCCCAAGTGAGAGCTGAGATCATTTACATGAGAAATCGATTTAAAGATATAAAGGGAGGCAGAAATAAAAGAGGAAAGAAAAGACTGAGGTTACCGAGGGTGAGTTCCCTCTCCGAACGCTCCACTGCGGCGTTTCAGATGGTCAATCTCGTTTCTCAGCTTGTCAATCTCTCCAATCAGCCGTTCCTGAAGTAGAAAGGCTGTTCTTAAAAAGTAATAAAACCACTGCTCTGAAAGCTCTTAGTTAATTGAAAAAATAAATAAATACTGCAAGATGTGTGGACTGGACAAGGCCAGGAAGCAAGTGTATGCTATCTGTTACACTAATCCATAAGAAAAGCCAAAAACCTAGTAAGAAAAAGAAAAACTTTCAAAAGTTAGAGATGAAATATTAGGCAAAATTGTAAGCAAGAATATTTTTGGTTATTACAGTGCCTTACAAAGGTATTTATGCCCATTAAACTTCTGCACATTGTGCCAAGTTATAATCTTAAAACTTTATGTATTTCATTTGGATTTTATTTGATAAATTAAAACAAAGTGGCGAATACATTTTCCATAATTTTCTTAAAAACAGTAATCAATTAAAACAATAAATACTATCATTTTTTAACTCTGAATTCAACAACATATTAAGAGCAACTATTATTGCACAGCAATTCTAAATATAGGTGAAATACTAAGTAAAATAACTTAATCCTTTTTCAGTACACTCACCTAAGTTGTAAGACAAGAAGCGGTTCTAGTTTTATTGATTTGTTGCTGGTTTACTGACCCTGGTGTGGTGAAACTCTTCAAGCTGTTTCTGGCAGTTCTCCAGGTCCTGAATGAGTGCATTCTTGAAAAAGATTAGATAATCCATACAAAATATTTTAAAAAATGTTATAATACAGGTGCAACTTAATGGACAAAAAAAAAAGTATTTTAAGAAATCCAAAATGTCAAACTTGTGTATTATATACACAGATTACAGTCAGAGTGACATACAGTACATCAGCTGTTCATTTCTGTTAGCGTTGATGATTATGGCTTACAGCTAATAAACACCCAAAATGCTGATTTTCAGAAATTAATGTAATATATAGCATTAAGCCAATAAAATAAATATTTATACAGACATGCAGGGCTTCCAAAGAAGTTTATCTTTACAGTATTGGGGCAATGAAGGCTCTCATGGGTAACTTGTTTGTATATTTTTTAAATGCTGCTTGTCCTTACACTCAACTTTCCAATGTTATGGTTGAAAACATCAAACTGTGAACGGACAACTGACTTACCCTCATTAACAATGAAAATATGCAAATGACTGTCTGGAGGACAACTGCCCAGTTATTGCACATTATCATGAAACTAAAAACCAAAACATAAAATGACCATATTAAAATGAATACATTAATTAATTTTGTACTGATCTGTTGTAATATTTAAATTGATGAGAAACTAAGTTTTGGATTTTCATTATAAATTTCATTATGTAACATGAATAAAAAAATGTTAAACTCAATTACTGAAGTAATTGAGTTTAAGTTGATGATATTCTAATTTATTAAAGCGCACCTGTATGTGCTTTGTAACTTCATTTAATGTATGAGCTAAAAAAAAAAGAAGATAAAGCTGCTGGTTGAGTGAATCTGTGAAGATGCCTTGCCTTGTCCTCCAGGGCGGCCATGCGCTCCTTCAGGTGGAGCTGCAGCCGTTCGTTGGACTCTGTGAGCAGACGGTCCACGGTGTCAGACAGACGCTTGTTGTGCTCCTCGTTCATTTTCTCCCTTTGACGAGCCTAACGAGCAAGACAGGAAGAACCGAGGGGAAAAGGAACAACTGTGTCACATTTTTCTTTTTGATACAGATTCTATGTGGGCGTATTTATGCAGCTAATTAAGCATTTCTACATGGATTAAGGGATAAAGTGTGAATTTAGCTCTAGATCACCAGCTGCCAGATATAGGTCTTCTTGGCTAGCCAGGATGATTTAATTACCATCATTAACTTGATGATGAAAAAGGGTTAAACAGCGTCTATTAAATGGGAAGCACTGTGCTTAATATGTTTTCTGGAGTAATTCCATTAGAAGAACATTTATCACAGACACGTAAACACACATCTGCATGCTCAGAGAGGTCTTTCTACTAAATATAGTCATGAGATCGCAGAGAGAGAGAGAGAGGGAGAGGGAAATTAGCTGTGCATGAATTATTCAGAGTCTAAAGATAGTATCCAATCAGTCTTAAAGCGGAGAGAGTGAGGGGGAGGGCAGAGAGATTTGTACAATTTGGTTTGAATTCATGCCACAATGCACTGAGGAAAATGACAAGCTTCTCTTGAGTGTGTGTGTCTGTGTGTGTGTACATTTATGCATGACCAAGCACACAACCAAAACGTGGAGCATCAGCCAAATCATATAGGCATTATTATTATTAGAGGTCAGAATAACCCTTCAGGGGTGATGCAGACACACACACGCACTCTAGCCTGATGCCCGCACACAAATGGACACACATACTCTCGCAAGTTCTTGGTTTTTCTCCTCCAGTTGTGACTCCAGCTGTCGAAGCCGCTCCTCCACATTGCCATGACGCTCCTCAGCCTGCAGGGGGAGACATGTACGTATACTGCAAGCAGACACAACTTCAGAAAGGGCTGTTTTTACAAGCTTATATACTTTTGCTGTTAATGCCTCTGATGGCTTCATCCTTCTCCGGTTCAAACTTGTGAGATTGGGGTGTATGTGTGTGTGTGTGTTACCTTGGTTAAGGCCGCCACTCTCTGTGCCAGCTCAGCTTCAACCTCTGGCAGAGTCTCAGCCTTCCTCATGGTCTGAGCCAACCGCTGCTCTGCCATCTCCAGCATCTCCTGCAGCTGGCGTACCTTCTCTTCACTCTAACACCCACAAACATGTTCAAATAATAGTAATAAAAAGAGACTCATTAATACTACTGGAAGACGTGGCTTTAAACAGCTAAAGTTAAAATTTTGTACTGGATTTTATAGATATTACTTTTGCTTGGGAGAAGATTGCACTGAATTTGACTTAGCAATATCAGAGTAGACAAAGGCTGAGACACACTGTTCAGATTTTTAATTGTCAAGAAATTTGAAAACTATTTCTCAATTTCCTTTCACGATCATGCACAACTTTGCTTTGGTAACAAAAAAATCCCAGTAAAAAACGTTGAAGTTTGTGGTTATAACATAAAACCATTCATGTTTTATACACTGACGCCCTGAAGAAGCTTCATCATTTAAAGCCTTCTCTTTGCATGATGTCTAGTGAGTTAGCAGGGTTGCTACCTGTCTGTGAAGGGAATCTTTGGTGGCCAGTTCATTCTCCAGCTTGTCATTGAGGTCGTGGATGTGGGTTGTCTCTCGCTGGGCAGCCAGGTAGCGTTTCTCTAATGTTGTGATTCTTTCCTCCAAATCCTCTCTCTTCACGAGCAAAAATAACAGAGAAATGTAAACAGAGAAGAGTCATATCACATAGATAATGTACTTATGCCATATTTACTAGATGTTAGTAAGTGAGACGGACTTTTAGTTTTTAATTCTAGATTACCTTAAAACCAAGTAAGTCTAAGATTATGCCAAAAATACTAAACCATTCATTGCCATTAGACTAACATTAAAGGAGTTGAAAAAACAAAAACAAAGATTTTTAGTTTGATCCGTCAATATTATATTTCTTATACACAAACATAATCTTTCATTTGACTGTTGCTGCTTTGTTCTCCAAAGCCAAAATCTTTATAACATTTTTTTTTTTTGCAAAACTGATTAAACTGTCTCTGGCATTATTCTGTTGAAAAAGAAACATTTTGCATAACGTGTAAAAAAAGAGAAAATCTGGAGCAACATTGTGCACAGTGCGCTATGTGCAAAGGAGAACTGATACCTGTGATTTTGATTGAACTGTGTGCTTCGGTCAGATGAGACTAAGGTTTATGCAACAAATAATCCAGTGTGAAAAAAATACTGATGTATTTAAAAGCATCTCGTATTTATGGTCGAGGATCTATGATGTTGATTCTTCTTCCTGGCAATATTATTTTTTTGAGATGTCAGAGGAGATTTTAAATAAAAAATCTGGTAAACTCTGTCAGTAAACTAAAACATTTTTTTCCACTGTTTCTTTTATGGAGAAACATAAAAAGAAAGTTGTTTAAAAACATCAAAATCAAGAGGGCCATCTTAGCCCTCTCTTTGGTAATTTGTCGTTAAAATTTCTTAACATGGGATGTTTTTGACCCTATAAATTGAGGTTTTTCTACAAGTTGTAGTGCGAGATTATGCTACCACTGTTTTTCAAAGCTTTTCACACATCTTTATCCAGGTGTCTGAATCTATGTGTCTCCCAATTCTAACACCATTCAACCTCACCTCTCTCTGCTCCCTCTGTTGTTTGATTGACAGCTCTTCACTGCGGCTGAGTTCTCGTCGTGCGTTGGCCAGCTCCGCCTCGAGCTCCACCATGCGGTCGTTTAGAGTGGCGGCGTGCTCGCGACTCTGAGCCAGCTCCTTATTGGTCCGGTCCAGCAGCTCCTGAAGCTCAGATGCCCGACTGCCGTCATCGTGGGCGTCTATAGAACCATTGGGGAGTCTCTGCAAAGAGGAACGCTAACAGGTATAACCCACCTGTCTGCACTTGTTTACGTGAGAAACATCAAGGGCTGAGTTGTAGAGATGATTTTGAGTGACCTACATAAAAAAAAGTACTGAGATGTTTGCGTTTAGAAGTAAATTAAGTGAGTTTAGGCTCTCATGTTGTTGCTTAGATGTTGTTTCTCCTCTCTCCGTAGCCGAGAGTGCTGTTATTTCCATGATCTTAATTAAACAAACCTTCAGGGACACATTCTGACAGAGAATACAGCGGACTGGAGCGAAACTTTTCTAGGACTCCCCTCTGTTTCCAAATGCTACCACTTTGCTTTCTAATGAATACCTTTCACAAATACATAAACATTCACATTAACAGTGGGGAAAATACATTTAGGCCAAGTAAAACTTTGTAATAAAACACAGTTGGTGATCTCTGCAGATGTATGTTCCTTGTAATTATCAAAATAAGACTTTTAAGATTATTTAAGTTGACTTCCTGTGGTTGCATAAAAGAGTAACCAACATGAGGCCCTATAATGTCCTATATATGTAAGCAAAGGTGTAGCTATGAGATGAAGCACAACATTAGTAAGAAAGAAATGTATAAATAGACAGGTTACACAATAAAATTATTTTACTCTTACACCTCTGGTTAAACACAGTCAAAAAGTGGCATTAAATTTGGTGTTTAATGTTAATGGGAAGCAAAGGACAAGGACAGCAAAGAGCAGAAAAATAGCCCAAAAGACCTTCCATGTAGGCCTGGATCCGTCTGTCCGCTCCATTGAATCTCCATCCTTCCTCTGCCTTGCCGTGTTCAACTGCAAAGGAGATGAAACAGAAAAGCAAATAAACCACAACTTTATCTTATTTTATTTCCTAGAAAATTCAGAACAAAACTCAGTGCAGCTCAGGGTTATGTAACAGTAAAATAGTATACTTTACACACCTACAAATATGAATTATACTGTGGAAGAAAATAATCAGTTCATCATAACAAGATCTGACGTTAGTTCTCAAATTATCTGCCAACTAGGATAAGATTATAACTGAGTCTGAGCTGAATATTTACTCCACCTCTCTATGTGTGATGGTTTCTAGCAGAACCATAACCCAAATCATTAGCTATTGTTGAAGGGTCTGGCTCCTAAACACCATATCACACAAAATGGAAGATTTTAAATCTTGTCAAGTTACTTTACCTCCTGGGTGGTTGACGCTAGTTGCCCCTCCAGGGTTGCCACCCTCTCTAGAGCCACCCGAAGCCTCTCTCGTACCTGATAGACACCACAATTACACAGAATATGGGTCACAATTCAAAAGACTTCAGTTGTTGGTCCTACGGTGTGTCAAACTATTTATACTCTGTGGACTTTTCCATGTTTTTTTCTTTCAATTACAAAGAAAGAAAAGAAATCATACTTCAATTTCTTTGATTTGAATTGTATGTGAAAGTATAGAAAGATAGGTGGAGATAAATACAGGAGACTCCTAGGAAAAAAAGGCTACAAAAAAAAAAGTTCAAGGGGTAGCCACTTTTGTACGGCACCAAATGTGCTGACACTGATCTAAATGCAATCTTGTGACTTCCTCAACTTTGTTCTTTAAAAGTCTTTCAGTAATGGTTTACTCATGTACATGTTTTACTATGACAGTGAGAAATAATAAGGTTAATTAATCAAATAAAAGCTAGAAAAACTCCAGAGTTAGAATTAATCAGTGATAGGGGACAGCTATACTGTTGGAGAAAAAGTTAGGCATCATAACACGGTATCCACGACGCTAATATCAAGCAGTGAAGCTATTTAATTAAGAATTCAGCTAGTGTGCAGCAGCTGACCGAAGTCTTAGGGCCCACCTTTTCATCCAGGGCCTTGTGGTGTTCAAACAGTGACTTCAGAGCTTTCAAGACCTCCACCTCACTGGAGACTCCAGATGGCGGCGGCGCCTGTCTCTTCACCACCGTCATCCTGAGGCTGCGTTCATGACGAGACACCAGACACTCCAGGTGCTCCAGCAGCAGCTACGGTGCCACACGCATACACAAAACAATTCATTTTAAACTTGGACATTTTCTTTTATTTTTTATTTCTCCCTTGCACGAGCGTAGCCACGCACTTTTCTCACACACTCGCTCGTGGACAGACGTACACATACCCTGGTGTTGTTCCTTTCAGCTTTGAGTTCAGATATTTCCTCTTCTTTCTCCAGCAGCTGCTCCCGGCATATGTTCAGCTCCTTCGTTAGAGTGGCAAACTCCTACACAGCAAACAGACAGAACACCCACACTGAGGTTAATACCACATCCTGATCGACACAGTGGGCACTGCTTTAGACAAACTGAGTCACATGTGGGAAAGCAGCCCAAAAGGAGTAGTACACTATCAAGCTGAGGAATAATTTATGAGTAATTGACAATTGGCTAGATATAAATCTTGGACAGCTTAGTTTGTTCTTTCTGCAGGGTTCTTATGGGAAAGAGTTGGTGTTAGAAATGCTTTCTGAGCCCTTGCCAATAAAAAAACCCCCAAGAGAATTAAAAGGGATCAAATTTTAAAATGCGGTACAGCAGTGTCTAGTGTCCTTTGATACACTATTAAAGTATCCATTGATGTATCAATTTAGAAATCAACCATCATGGCCCTTACCATGACGGTAAGGGCCCTTACCACATTGGAAATATTGACTTCAAGGCTTGTAAGGGCATAGAGTTAGGACCAGCAAAGGCTAGGGTACAGGAAAGTGTTTTGACTTTTAGATTACCAATTGAAGACATTTTATTGTACTTATTCCAAAAACTCACTTAGTCGTTAACTGAAAAGCTACCAGGGCTTTTCATCATCATCATCATCATCATCATCATCATCATCATCATCATCATCATCATCATCATCATCATCATCATCATCATCAACAACAAAACAAAAAAAGTAGTAGAGATGAAATCTTGAGGTTTTTTTTTTTTTTTTCACATTTAGTTTTGTACTTTCCAGAAGATTTGAAGCACTTTTAGTCCTTGGAATATGCTTCAAGCTGCTGTCACATGAGTGGGTGTATTAAAAAAATGTGTGCTGCATGGGTCTAAATGAGGAGAATTTTTGTGGAACATTAAGTCCTTTACCATCTTTTGAAGTATGTGTTTCATTTTGGATGTACACATGGTTTGTACATGTGTGTTTAGCTGACAAGTATAACATTTTGTGTGATATTTCATCAACTTTCTTATATTTTCATATTGAGGGAACCCCTGAATTTTTGGAGACAAAAGTTTAATGTTTTATACATAAGAGTGTCGCAACTTGTCAAATAATCACTATCTGCATTAAACAGGCTAAACTTCTGTCAGCTGAAGTCACTCCAACCACTTGGCTTGCTGGAGCTAGCCAAGTGAAAGCGCCTCTGCATGATTCATCATAAAAAAAAATTATGTTTTTAGTGGGGTATTGCAGCATAATTTACACAGCACTTCCATTAATTACAACTAGCTAGAAACCACTGCAGTTTTGTGTTCACAGGAAGGCACCGCTGGGGCATTTTTTGCGACAATACCTGGAGATTTAAGTACACCTCTCACTTCTAACATTTCAACAGCTTATCAACTGCTTCAGGGGAAATGAAAATTAGATTTCCTTAATGCATATGTCAGTTATGCATACATATACTTTGCACATCTTGGTCCTGGCAAGGTAGATTGTAAAGTAGACTGTTCCATGCATAAACTCATTGTTCAGCAGTAACCTCTGACCATAGGTACACTGAGGAGGTGAAGAAGGACTGAGGAGATACTGACTGGTATGAATTTTGTGAGCCTCACAGAGGTGACATCAAGGTACCATGAAGGTTTGACAGACTATTTAATCTCATCGGAAAAGACGAGACTTTATGAAGAGAGGCAAAATGATTGAAGAGTCTGCAAAAAAACTAATGCAAGTAGTGATGAAAAAAGCTGCAACATAGTGGGAAAGGTTGGAAAGCAATGTAAAAGATGTGAGTTCAGAAATAAAGACGGACTTCCAAAAATGAGGACAAGCAGATAGGCAGTAGTGTGAATAGAGCCAAAGAACTGAGGATATCCAGCAAAAGGTTCAATTCAGGGACAAGTTCCATGTCCTGTTCTCCAGAGAAACAGACCTGGATTCATGAGGAGAACGGTGCTGCAGGGCACCGTTCTCTCGCCTTTACTTTTCCGTCTGTAGGCCACAGACTTTTGATACAAGCCGCAGATATTACAACGTCGAATTTCCCTTTTGGGTTAAGTTTTGTTGAATTGAATCAAATAAATGAAACATATATTAACAGTACATTTTGGCATCAGTGATGATGCAGTTCTGCAGTAATAATAAAAGACACGTCTTAGTGGAATTAAGTGACTCGTTCCAGTTTTATGATTTCTTTGAGCAAAAATACATCTTGCATAGCTCACTACCTGGATATGGAGTTTTATTTCTTTTAGTTTCATCATCCTCACACAAACTGAGATAGCACCATCTCCCTCAAAGCATCTAGAAACAACCACGTATTTCTGACTCTGATGGACATTTAACGCTCCTGTGGAGTTATTAAAATTTGCTCCATTACCTCTTATAGTTTTAGATGGACCTGTATGGGCTGAGCATTTTTGCTGTGTGTTTACTTTTCACAGTTTATAAACTTTAATGGTGTGGGACTGGGCAGGTTTTTAACTCTTATTTTATATGTGAACATCTAAATAGCCGCAATCCAAAGGTCTTTTGCAGAGAATTTATAGTTTAAGGTTTATCTGTAACATGATGTCTTTGGCATTTGTAGGCAAATCGTATGACACCGATGTTGTCAATCCAAGAGATGTTGTCCAAGAAATCGATGGTCATGTCAGACGTGGGTTTTTTTTATTTTTATTTTTTAAAGATCTCTGTTGTCTCGTTGAGTTATTGATTGGATTTCCAGGACTTGAGAAGCTTCACATCATCTAATGTCATTTAGCAGTTATGCTTTTGGTCTGAGCGCACTGATCCAGTGGTTGTTTATTAAATGAATAAAATATAATAATAATAAAATATCTCTGTGTTTGAATCTTGCTATGCGCTTGTGATGTCTGAACGTCTCTTGGCTCTTTGCTGGATTTTCCTGTGAGGTTGGCATCAGTCCAGACTGGTACCCAGATCCCCATCATTTCTCTCTTTGTTTTACTCAGAATACTCCGATACACACACATACCTATGCACCCACACCACATTAAATCTGGGACCTCCCTGGTGCGACGACACTGCACTCTCCATTTTCCATTCTCATGATAAATCTCGACACTGGCTCAAGCTGAAAGAAAGCTTGCACTGTGAGCGCTTAGTCTCTCCCAGAAATTGCAGCAAAAGAAGGTGGAGTGTGGATGAGGGCCTCCCCCAACAAACAAAGATGAAACAAACAGAAAAATAAAGCATCATGGAGGTTGGTGTAAGATCAGGATGATATCAAATATACAACTTTTTTTTTTCAAGCATTAGTATGTAAAGCCTGAAATGTGTTGTCATTTTGTATACAGCCTTTGCTGAAGAATGCAAAAAATAGTTCCAAAAACTTTTCCTGCACAAGACAATATCTATACCAGCATAACTATTTATGAACCTGGAACACAACGTATCATTGGCATTCAGAAAAAAAGAACTGATATGAGACTTTTAGTTAGAAAAGCTGAAATAATACCATTTGACAGACAGATTCTGTAGATATCCTTCGAAAACCTCTTGGCGTTCAAATACTCCCAAAAAGAGCAGTTCAAATGTTTCGAAAAAAAACTCAAAATGAATGTAACATTAATGTCAATAATTGTAAATAAACTTCTGTACAGCATCATATTAATGTCTGGGTGTATGAGAGCTATTTTAAGTTGCTTTTAAACAACTTAAAATAAGTTGTTTAAAAATGTATTTTAAACAACTTATCGCTTAAAATAATCACTGCCGCTACCACCAATGAGAAAACTGGAATGAGTTTTCCTTGTTTTAAAACTTATTCCAGTTTTAAAACAAGGAATAAGAACTACCAACAACTACAACTGTTATCTGAACGAGGATAATGCATGTTCTGCTCTAATTTGCTTGATGCTTTTGAAGTAGCCATGTTGTCTGGTCTGGACTGTTTACATGCAGAACCTCACACAGAAACCCCCCCCCAAAAAAACATCAAAGAGAACAGCGGTATACACCGATGCACACTAACTAAGATGAGCTTTTGGAATAATAACACAAAGAGGGGAATTTGAATAAGATAGAAATAAAATAAACCACAAATGATCACAAAGTACATATAAAGCAATCTTGCCTGCAAGATTACTGAACCTGTCTGCTACACTTCAGTGAAAAGCAACAACATGGAGCAGAAATGGAAAGCGCAAAGAAAAAAGTGACTATAGAGAGGGAAAAATGGGTCAGTTTGCACATTTAACTTTCTTTTATTCCACTGGGTGGACCAATAGGCAGGGGCTCAGACCAAATCCACCAACAGATGTTACATGCCATTGTCTCTTTCAATCATGGCAAAAAAAAGATGGCTCAACAAACAATCTTAGACCTTTAGCTCATCTCTTCATCCCCATATTATGCTGCCTTTTGAAAACCCACTGTATGTATCTCTACTTTCAAAAGGGGACACATGCAAAAAGAGAGAACAAACAAAAACCAGAACTGCATTTTTCTGAAATTGAGGAACAATAAACAAATATAACAAAATGGCATAAAAAAAAAAAAACCCACACAAAAAGAATCCAAAAAAATTGGTTTGTGTTCTCATGAGGGCCTGTCCAACACCTTTCATCTGACAGCGTATACAGCCCCTGTGTTTTTCTTCCTTTGACATGCCGAGCACCCCGAACCAAACAAAAATCCCAGGACGGCATTTCAGTAGTCAAATACTGACGGGGCTCACTGACAACCACCTCGACATCTGTCAGGGAGTAAAACCGTACAGAGAACGGAAAAAGGGCATCTGTGGCATACAGAGAAATGCCGCTACCCCCAATGTTAGATAGCAAACACTGCTGAGCCCAGACATTGTGAAGGGATTTCTCTTTTTTTCTCTTCCTTAAGCAGGTTGGGATTAACGGATGAAACAAAATGCTCTGTGTGTGTGTGTGTGTGACTGAGCAAAAGGAGAGAGAGAAAGACACTGCAGCAGAGTCAGATACAAAAAAAGGCTGTAAATATTAAGATTCAGTGTTTATTTTCCATGCATACAATCTCAAAGATATTTAAAAACAGGATTTAGGCATGGGATCTCTGTATTTGTGTTTGCTGTATCTCAGGTCGTCTCTGATTTAATTAAAATTAAAAGCCCTGAATTAAAAGGGCTTGCCTTTTAATTGTTAATTGTCTTTGAATGGTTATTTTATTAAAGAAGACATTCAGAAATAATTTGCATTAGGAATATTGTTCCTAAAATATAATCCTAACTAATCCCTTAGCTAAAAACGTGTCCCTATTACAGCTAAAAGGCAAAGAACTGTGACCTTTTTTGCAGTACAAGTTCACAACAAATGTTATCTCAGGCATTTTACACAACAAACAGGTCATCTTTGCATCACATTCAGTTCAATTCAGTTTATTTATGTAGCTAATGGACTAATGTCATCTCAACGCTCATTACAATACATTCTAATGTGATCCTAATTATAAAACAATGCAGTCGAGATCAGATTATTATTAATCCCGCTGATTCCATGAAGTCACTGATTTTGCAGGAGAATTATGATATGTGTGATATTTGCGAGAAAATCTAATGAGGTGTCCGCTGCTGTTTCAGAACAGTGAGGATGAGTGGCGGCTCAATGAGCATCAGGTGGTGAGAAAAAAAAATAAAAAATGAAAAGAACAAAATATGTGACTAAGCTAGGAAGGAAGGAGACTAAACCAGTTCATTCACACATCATATGATTTGCCTGCCATGCTTTGGTGATGTGACCTCATCATGTATGCCAATTAGAGGACGCTTACAGCTCAAGTAAATAGTGCCTTAAAAAAGAATCCACACCCCTGGTGTACCCTCTCTCATTTTGTCACACACCAACTACAACCCTCAACATAATCTATCTTGGGAAGTGAAAGTAACAAAAACCCCCAACAAAAACTGACTTATAAATTTCTTTTCGCATTTTAAAGTCTAAAAAATTTGTGGTGTGCCCATTTACTGTGATCCTCTACATACAAATCCAGAAGTCATATAATGACTGTGAGCAATTCAATCACTATCTAAACCAAGCTGTTCTGTGAAGACCTTAGAGACAGAGAACATTGCTGAACAAACAGGATCATGAAGAAGCAACAGAGTCAGGTCAGAAACAAAGTTATGAAGGAGAGCTACTCAGTCTCTCACCCGAAATTAAAAACAGTATAACTCAACTCGAAGAACCTAAACTGGCAAGCAATAATCAAAGACGCCAAGACGACCATAGTAAGTGAGAGAGTTCAGGTGTGAGAATCTACTAGCAGATATTTGCTCTTTCTAGTGGAGTAGAAGGAAGACATTGTTAATACAAATCAGGAAGAAGTCCAGTTGCGCGTTGTCTCGAGCAATGTGGGGAAACACACACAATTGTTTCTTCATGCTAACGCTAGTACTGCGCCGCATCCTGAAAACACTATCCCATGAGACACGGTGGTGGCTGCATTATTCTGTGGGGAGGCCTTTGTTCCACAAACAAAGAAGGCTGTAGGAGCTTGATGATGGATAAAGCTAAATACAGAGATTCTCCTTGAAGAAAAGTTAGAGGCAGCAAAAGCTCTGAGAGTCAGGCAGAGGCTTAATGTCAATGTTTAGATTTTATTCCTCTGAAAACCTGAGACATGCATAAACAGCTGGCTCCTTCACATCAGAGCTAAAAATATATTACTGTTTACTGCAGCTATAGCCCAGAAAAAAAGGCCAAATATGGCTTTATATTTTACGTCTCAGCTCTATATCGACTTAAGTTTAGCATTTATTTCTTTTTATGTAATATGTCATGGTTTACATGCCTATCTCGTGTTCCTGATGTCTTTGGTGTTTTAAGTTTTAGAATAGAATAGAATAGAATTCAACTTTATTGTCATTGCACTGTCACAAGTACAAGCAACGAAATGTAGTTTTCATCTGTCCAGAAGTGCTATACAGGATATAAATATTTATTTACCAGTGTGCCAAATAGCAGTGAGGTGTGCAAAAGAGTAGTGAAAACAGAGCTGAAAGAGAGCTGAAAAACAGTCCGTTTTTATCTCTGATCCTTTGTATTCTGTAAACCACTTTGAATTGCCTTGTCTGCGAATGGTTCCATGCAAACACTTTTACCTACCAGCTGGACACTGACACTAAACATACAGCCAGCGCTACGATGGAATGGTTTAAACTAGATCACTTTACAGTGTTTCAATGGCCCAGTAAAAGCCAAGACGTAAATGAAAATCTGCGATTTGGAAAATTTATGTTTACAGATATTTTCCGTCTAATCTGACAGAGTGCATATTATTTTGCACAGAATGTACCAAGATCTCAGTCGCTCAGCAAAGTTATAACTCAGCAGTTGGATGCAAACTTGAGTCAGGAACAGTTTTGCCAGATTTTTATTTGTTGAAAATTTAGAAAACCATGCATCTTTGTCTTTCCAGTTCACAATAGTGTGCTAGATTTTGGTTTGTCACATAAGATCCCAATAAAATGAACTTACGCTTGTTCTTCTGATGTAAAAATGGTACTGTAGATTCAGCACGTACAGCTAGCATACAATACAAATAATAATAAATCTTCGTATAGGAAATCAGAATTTTTAAAAAATGATATTTAATTTGTTGTCTTTTTGTTGCTAAGATTTGTTTGACAAGGTAGCCTTGTCTGAAAAATCAACAAATCTTTCAGAGATCGACAAAAATTATTGTTCCCAGCAAAATCATTAAGTCTTTTCAGCTGTTTTCTATCTGTACTCCAACAATAAAGTTGAATTCTCAACTCACTGAAGGATCACTATAAAATTTAAATGTTCTCTTGAACCAAAAACATTATATTGATAGGTTGTGCAGCTCCTCAGGACAAGGACACATGAGCTGTTTCAAAGATTGTTGCATTGCAAAACAAGATTTCACATAATAACCAAACTGCTTTAACTCTTGAGTTCTTTCCATCGGCTTAGCAAGGACTGCCAAAGACGAGCTGCATCCCTGTGGAGCTTCAGATATCACATCTCTGTAACTCCTCACCACTGCAGAGACACCTGATGTGGCGAACAGCAGGGAGGTGGGCTCGACCTTGCTCTGACAAACCTTAATCAACGCACGCAGGAACTGTGACACACACCGCCATAGCGCTTTTTGCCTGGGCGATGGCCCCTAAAGTAGGCAGTGAGTAATCTGTTGCCATGACACCACAGCCTCACACTGCTGTGAATGTCATGGCAACGGCTCATTAGTAAGAGTGTTTGAGAGCCCGACAAACTTTGCATGAACGTTTGAGTGGAGGGATGTCCTCGGTTCCACATCCATGTGGGGGAGCATGCTAAAACACATACAAGGCTGCTAAGAGATGCTTTTTTTTTTGTTTCTTCGAGTGAGCGTGGGACCTGACTGCAACATCTGAAAGATCCGAGCTCCCTCTGAATCTTTAGAGTGATGAAGATGACAGAAAAAAAGTCTTTCTACAACTTTACACAAAAAATGAAACACATCTTCTACTTGGAAAGTAACAAATACATTTCCTGTGAGAATTTATGTGTTAAAGGAAATTTAATAGCTGCAGTTGCACAATATACTGAATCCCAGTCATCTTCACATTATTAGTGTATTCAAAATCCCAATCCCAATACACTACTTGGAGGCAACATTTCGTAAGTTATTATTACATCATGTGCAGTGTATTCATGCTATGCAATAATATATTTTGTATTTGACCAATCAGATGGGGTATCACTGTCCTTTATGCCCAGGCAATCTGAATCTTAACTAGCTAGCCTGGCTATTCCCTTTCCACACAATTCCAGTTGATTCTCATCTCCCTTCAGTGCTCTGTCTGGGATTTCTCACATTGAGCTTGACCAAGGTTGAATCTGGGTCAATCAGCAAACAGAAGAAAGAGTTGTGAACGATGACATCTTTTTTTTTTTGTTGCACTGCCTTAGAATTGCAGTCTAGTTTTGCATTGGACACACTTCCAAATGCTGAGCAATTAAAGTTGGAGAAAGAAAAATGTTTAAGACATTTTATTGCCGTTGCTCTCATTAACAGACATCTCGTTCAGCTTTGCACTTCCAGCTCCGCAGTGGGTGATGGCCCACACAATTTCTAGTAAGAGTAGCGTAGCTTCAAGTTGGTTCATTACATACTGTAGATCACGACCAAATGTTACTGATTGGGTCAAATCTGACCCAACTATTTTAAACTTTAACAAAGTTCACATCTCCAAGCAATCATTTCTCAATCGTCAAGGGTCAAGACCCTCTGTACATGGCAAGGCGTAGAACAAATTGCTGGTTTATTTTTCCAGGCTATGGGACAGAGGGATTTTGACCATTCCGGTTTGGTCATAAGTTTTGGATTATTATCTTGCTAAAAGATCCAATATTGACCTGTGTTTTTTATTTTATCAGATTTTCATTTAAAGACTTGCATTTCAAACGGGTTGTGATCCCATGAACTTTAACAAGATTCCCAGGGCCTTTGGAGGAGAAAACAGCCCACAACATCACAGGTCTTCCAGCATGTTCAGACACTCTGATCCACTTTAAAATTAAATAAATAAATCACAAAAATCTTTAGTCATGTTTATTTTACTGAGTTATTTTATAGCGTTGAAACTTTTGCTTAATGTGGAATTATGCTTATGCAATAAAAGATTAACTTATTTCTACTTAGATTTAACGTTATTATTAGCTTCTTCAAAATATCTTCACCAGTTCATCAATAAGCATAGAGGATGCTGACTTACATAAATACGTCTGTGCACAATAAATAATCCAAAATATTGCATAATATTAGTTTCAAAAGTACACATTTTAATAATATTTCAAGTATATTTTTCAGAGAAAAACCTAAATAATCTGAAGTTAGAAATCAGCACGTATATCAAATTGTAGCATGTTGGTAAAACTTCAACTTGTGCATTTTGGTCTCGGGCTTTTTAGAACTCAGAAATCTGTGCACTCTGTACGCTTAAATATCTCAAAACGCATGAATAGACTTTTGTCCTACATTAAAAGCAAGAATGACTCTAAACCAGATAAAACAACAGCAACAACTCAGTATCCAGTTTTGCCAAATCATGCTCAGAAAAAGTTATTTGAGAACCTCCATATTGATTATTATGCAGCAATATGAGAGGGCACATCTCACACTTCAGTCTTCTGTTTGTCGAGCACGTATAGTGGGTGTTAAATCTCTTCCCAATATTCCTCAAACTTTTTTATCCACTGCAGCCCTGCAGGCAAAGAGTAGAATCCATTTATGTGTTTTAACTTGCTTCATCAAAGCAGAACAAAACTAGAACCGTGTACAGAGGGAAAAAAAATGGTGGGATGAAAAGAGAAAACTTCCTCTGTTGGATGAAAGGAGAAGCACAAAGGAACTTCTGTGTATCAGTGGAGTCTGTTTCTCACATGTGAAGTAATAAAAGATATGTTTAGTCAAGCATGCAAAGCAGTCAAAGAAAGGATGAGCATTCTCATCAACGCATGACAGACAGTTATCTCTGGTATTTTCTTCAACAATGAGATATGAAAACAGAGAAACAATGATATCAAACAGCCTCATTCTAAACAGATATGCAAATTCCATCACTGCAAAGTGTAATCATGCATTCCAGCTCAACTGAGCCAAAGTAGGGGAAAGGAAAGATGAGAAGGAAGAGGTGCAGAGAAGGCCATATGTCAGTCCTAGAAAAGAGTCATCAGCGCTGAAATCAATACTCTGCCAAGGACACACGGAGCTCGCGCAGAGAGCTGCCTGAGCCGTAGGTGATTCCTCACCGTTAATGTCCGGATACTTGCTGAGAGCCGAGTCCCCTACCTGGTACATGTAGGTGTTAAAGTTAGTCCAGTTCTGAAGGTAGTTCCTCACTGTTCGGTTCATGATGGAAGCTACACATATCACATTCCTGAAACGTGAACTCCATGAAAAGAGGGTGATGCATGGGATTGAATGAGGAGTCGCAGGGAAAGAGGGATGGAGCAAAAATACTGGTCCAGAGTTGCACTGCCCTTCACCAGGATGATACCCTGCTACTCAGCTTCCTACAGACTCAGCCTCAGATGGGAGACAGGATCCCTCCTGCCTCCCATGTGATAGCTGTGTAAAAACAAATGGGAAGGGAGTGGAAACACGGGGAATAGAGAAAACACAGCAAAGCATGTTGAATAAAGACGAACTAAGAAGAAGGAAGGAAGGAAGAGTGAAGGGTCAGGTGAATTTCTGGGGTTCTTACCAGCTGCTCTATTTCTCTTTCACAGAAAGTACTGAGGCACACTTCAGCTGCAGTTTTTAAAGTCACATTTAGGTCTAATACTTTGGATTAGCATAAAATTAAATGCTCTATTTCCTCCTAATAAAATACACCATCACTGCTTACTCAACACAAATTCAACAGACCCGCTTTCCTCTAGTGTGACATTGTGCGTGCTGATTCCTTCTATTTATAAATCATAGCTGGCTTGTCCTGCCTCTCTTGGTAAAATTACGCAGTGCCTGCACTCGCTACAGTCTATTCTTGCTAGTGCTTTTTTACAGTAAAGGAAACTTACAATGTTCGAGGATCACTGTCTGAAAACTGTACTTTCTCCTATGATTTTACACTGCATAGCCACTCTATTAAGACTTATGCGTACAAGAATCCCTCTGATAAAAACATAGGAGGTTCCCTCATCATCGGCATGGATGTTGCAACTTCAATAATTTCTGAAAACAAGGATTGGTTGGACGCAATAAAATTTATAGAAAATATTCTCTAATACATATGCTGTAAAAATTCTGCATATAAGCTCAAATGCAAACATACATCTTTAATATTTGATGTAATTTAGTAAGTTGTAGAGGACCCTTGTAATACCAAGATTGACCTGGCCTGATTCTGGTTAGTTATATGACTTCTCTTTTAACATTAAGCTAACTTAAATAGGTTGAATTCCAAGCAGTGACCTAGTTCAAACGTTCTGCATAGGGTTATGGTAGGGAAGGTTCAAGAACATTCACTGTCCTGATTTTAAGGGTGTGGTGTCAGTTTGACTGAAATTACAAGCTTCCAACAAATGCCTTCTGGAAAAAGGTTTTATCTTCATTGGAGACAGAGATTGAGATATTTGGTCTCACTGACAAGAAGTATGCTTGGAGAAGTCAAAATGAGGGCTTCAAGAACACAGTACCTACTGTCAATAATGGTGGCAGTAGCATCATAACAAAGGTCTGTTTAGATGCCAGTGAAATGCTGCAAAAAATGGAAGGAACAATGAAGGAGGAGTACTTCCACATTTTAAGCTTGTTTTCAAATTTACAAGTGGATGGTGGGACAAAATCAAATGTTTCAACAGAACTATGATCCCAAACACACATTGAATCTGGATTTGGAACATTTGAGGAACTCAAATCTAAAGAAATATTGAAATACGTATGCTGTGCTTGGAAGTCAAGATCTATAATTTCTGACTATAAGGGAGATCAAATAGAGGGTCAGAAAACACCAGAATCTTTCTGACGGCTATCCGAAATACATTATTTCTCTGCAACTAGCTAACAGTGTATTTGGAATGTATATAAATGTATATAAATGAGCTACTATGCATAATTTTTAAAAACCACTGAGGTTTGTTTTCAAAAATCACTGAAGTTGGATTTTGCATAATCATAAACCTGGGGGGAAAAAAATGTTCAAATAAATTATTTAAAAGCCACAATTTAATTTGAACTTTCCTATTGGTAGAAAACAGACACAAGTCTTTAATAATCAGGAAGAAATCGAGAGTGAAGACAACAGTGAGTCAGACAGCAACTCATTCAAGAATGAATTTCAGCCGTATAAAACAATAAAGAGCCTAAAACTGTATGCTTAAGCAAATGCAGTGTCAAACATTTTCCCTTTAAGTACTAAGGCTGCTGCAAATATACTGCAAAATGTAATCTGGAACAGCTCCCAGTTAACCCAATTTAATCCAAAAACAACAGACAGTGTAACAGAGAATCCGCTCTGAGTCATTACGTTTACAATCTGTAAAAGCAAAGACACAATGCAGAGACAAAAGGGGGGATAAGTAGGTATCTGTGTGAACCAAACTGTACAGAGACAGCTGATGGACTCAACTCATCAGCTGCAAAACATTGTGCAAGAAGTCAGTGTAACAACACAAACTGTAGTTCACACAAATATACAAACATAAAGTAAGCTTAGCTAATTGAAGCATGTTTAAAAGTAGCTTAGAATGTACTAATGTGCTCTTGAATTGCCCTTCTCTGAGGAGATAGCCAGACTAAGTATACTATATGTGACTATAAGTAAAAAAAAAACACCAAGCAAACCAACAAAATATCCATTCACTTAAAACATTTGCAGAATTGCTGCTTTTAGGAATCTCAAACTAAGTATTTAGGATATGTTTTAAAGACAGTTTAACAAAAGAATATTTTTAATTCTTGTACTAGCTAGTAGAAATGAGGAAGAATCAGAGTAAATCTTCTTCAGATGCGAATATCCAGAATTCCCATCTCAATATTCTTGTACATTTGTACTAAATGTTAACAAACACTAAAACATAGATAAAAACAATGAATCCTCTGTTCATACCAAAGTCATGTATGGTGTTCCACAGGGTTGTGGACTTGGACCTTTTCAGTTCACTCTTTATGTCTTCGCCTGATGATGACGAAACTCATCTCTACATGAGCTGAGTTTCGTCAGCTCATTTAGCACTATTAAAATTACAAACTCATCCTAGAAAACCCAATTTTTCTTACTCTGCTTGATATTTGGCTTCAAATACTTTTGACCAGGACGTTTTTTTTGAGTTTCACATAAAAAAACAACAAGCGGTCCTACGTAGCCAAAATTAGGAAACTCCCTACCCACACTGATCCTGAAGAAATAACTTTTTTTCTGCATATTTAACTGGACAATTGCAATGCCAATTTAGCTGGATGCCTAAACACCTCCACAAAAGTGTTAGTTTTAATCCAAACGCCACAGTCAAAGTTTTCCAAAAAGAAATGTCATGCAATGGCTTCCTTTAAAACCAAAACAGTATTTCAGATTCATCTTAAAAGTACGAAATAAGACTGAAGTGAGGTAACTTAAGCTTGAATTCTCATTTTCATTCTGTATATCTATCTGTTCCCCCATACCCACAGATTCACTATTTTATCTTCTACTTTGGAATGCTTGTTCAATATCATAAGCTATGGGAGCGGTAGAGCATAAATGTAGAAAACAACGTGGAAACAGTTCCTGTCTACAGGACTTGCCTTCACCTGGTTGTCAAGGTAACAGGTGTTCACAGAGGAAGAGCAGCAGAAGAAGATGACTCACATTTTCACACATCAAAAAAAAAAAAAAAATCTTTTAGAGATTGTCTTGACCTCCACTGCTAACTACCACCAGCTTGCTGCAAGTTTGAACCTTAACCAATGAAAGCAGTGGTCAATGCAAGTGTCTTGGTTGGTGGAGAGAGAGAGACCCCTACTGACAGCATGGAGGAAATAAAAGGAAACTTTCACACACAGAAAATGCAGAGGAATAAGACGAGACACTCGGAAGGGACAGATAACAAGCTTTGGAGGATTTGAGAATGAAAATGAAATTGTCCTATAAGTGAGATGAAGGAGAAGCAGGAAAACAGCGCTGACAACAAAAGCAGGTAAGAAGTCATGTGTGGTGACAAGTCCTACTTGACATCAGTGGGAGCCAGATTTGGCAGAACCTGGTGTTTACTGTCAAAGAAAGAAGCACCGAAACAGGCAACTCGATGAACAAACACACGCACAGAAAAGTCGCTCACATGCACACACATCTTCTGTACTATGAAACCTGACACGTTTCAAAGAGCATTTTCTGCAGCAGAATTCACAGAACTGAGACCTCTGACTTAGTTTTTATATCTGACAGCATCTCACAGTTTTCCGTCTGAGTCCTCTTCTTCACCAGCGTCTCTCCTCTTGCTGCTGCCTAACTGCACTTGATTGCTTTTTTTTCACACTCCATCCAATCCAGCTCCCCACTGCTTCCGCTCACATCTCTTTTTTCCTTCAGCTCTTTCTCTCCTCTTTCCTCTACTCCTTATTCTTTTCAAGCATAACTAATCTCAGCTGAAACTTCTCTTGACAAAGAGCAGCCATTTTGCACTGAAAACCAATTTTAACATGGAGCAGACGACATCTTCGCAACACATCGCCTTCAGAAACTTTGCGTAAAGCAGTCACAAGTACCATGTTTATATATATATATATATGTGTATATATATGATTGCACATATATACTATGTGCAAATCATAGTATAAATGCAAATATTGCAAATTTATGAAAATGTTTCCAGAGTAATTTTAAATTTTTTTTGGTTTTGTTTTCAAATCAATTGCTAAATTTTATCCAACTACTCAATCAATGTGACAATCAGTGACTTTTGAATCGGCCAATATTATTCGAGTTACGTAAGAAACTGCATTTGCTATTAGCGAGCACCAGTCTGGCACTTTATTAAAGCAACGTCATTACTATGGCTGAAAACGCTGAAGCTTTGAAGTGCTGGAATTAACACTAAATTTCATCGGTATTACAACCAAATGAACACACTCACCAATAACCTTCTGCTATCTGCAGTAATCCCTTTATGGACAGTGAAATATTTTGTCAGATTTAAACAACTGCAGTCTTAAATTCATCTTGCAAACATTTGCTGCTTTGCTGGAGTCACACTAGTATGATTCCCCAATTCTAATGTGATTTAATGTAATTCATAATTTGGCTCCCAACAACAGAAAATTACTACTTTAAAACAGTCAAATGCACAACTAATGTGCTATCAGTGATACCCACATCAATATCAAATTTAGTATTTTTACTCTTATCTGTAGCAGCAGAGTTGATAAGTTAAAGATGAAGAGGCAGGTATGATGGAATGCTTTATACTCTTTAGAACAGGGGTGTCAAACTCAATTTCACCAAGGGCCACTTCAGCATATTGGCCCCCCTCAGCGGGCCACATTGACGATATAAATCAGGAATGCCCAAGTGCAGTCCTCCAGACTGCAACTTTTAGATGCATCCCTGGTAAAACATACCCCAGACAAAAAGCTGACTTCCTTCATTAGCAGCAACTCAGTTCTGTAGAGGCCTAGTAATGAGTCAATGATCCAGGTGTTAGAGAAGGAACGCATCTAAAGTTGCAGTGGTAGGTCTGGAAAACTAGACTTGGGCAACCCTAGCATAAATGTATGAAAAAACAATGTTAAAAATAAATTAAACAACACCTCA
>CAEFZY010018669.1:0-19275 GCA_903066815.1 Brachyrhaphis roseni | reverse complement strand
TGGTGGTCAGCTTACATGAGCTTGATTGACAGAGATAAGACCTTCCTCTTGGCTCTGATTGGTTGTTTCTGACAGAAGGCAGTAGAACCACTTGGAGGAGACAGAGGAACTACAGTTGTTTTTCACAAGTTATCTGTCTCATATTATACTGTCACAACATAGTGTCAGATTTAGCAAATATGTGAAAAACATTTTTCATGTATACAATTAACTACTGCTACTACAATTAATTAACTACTAAAAGGACACAGTACTTTTCAAATTTAAAATTTTATGGTTTGAAAAACATCTTTTTCTTTCAATTGTACACCATCGCAGTACTTTACGTTGATCTTTCACAAAGAAATTCAACGACAATAATTCAAGTATTTGGTTGTAACGTTAGAAAACGCAAAACATTTCTAAAGAGAAACTTTTGCAAAGATTAATACATCATGACCAAACAGTAATAGGTTATGTAACACATCATACACTGCATTTTCTGCATACTGGTGACCCTTACAATAAAACTGAAGAAACAGAGTTTCTCTCAATTCAGCAACTGCTGTCCAAAAACAACCACATAGTTGAAGTTTTGAAACAAAGTACTGTACTCTGTAAAAACTCCGTGGAACATATTCACAGATATTCCTATTATCAGTCAGGTCGTGTAGCATCTCAAAAATATGAAAATACAGAACATGTCAGTGGTATTGTTTGGCACATGTGCACATGTGTGATAGGAATATTAAATATGCTCTCTAAGTCTGTCATGGGATTTTTTTGTGTGGCCAGGCTGAACATGTTCATGAGTGATTTACATGAATTTTTGATCTGTTGACAAAGATGCCACATGAATGATGCCCAGTGAATTAGCTCCAGTGCTCCAGTGTCATTCTCTGTTTAGCCATATATATATATATATATATATATTAATTAAAGGCATATGTGGGTAGCCTTCGAAAGGCAAGAGTTTCTGACAGTAAAGAAAAAGTTCTTTGCCACTTCCTCGTCTCCTCTTCCTATTTAATCCTGGTGCCCACATGCTTGGCAGAACATTTGCTTCACATATTTGTGGTATATCTGTAACAATTGTAAAGAACTGAGTCAGTGTTTGACCTACTTTGCATTTTTTGATTCAAAAAGAGCCGTTATCACAGTGATATCTCTCCAGATTGCTTTTACTCTTTTCAGAAAATACAAAATTACCCATTCTTAAGCTAATGAAGCATATTAGGACCTTGAATATTTTTTCTAAATAAAAGTAAATGTCAGGCATGCATTGCGCTCCACACCTTTTGAAAGTCCTGATAAAGGCGAATACAACTTTTATTCTGAATACATTTAGTAAGTGGGTAAAATCCCACTTACTGGTCTTTATTATTCTGTAAATGCTTACCTTCAGGTGTGTCTCACAGACACACCTGAAGGCTTCCTGCCTGAAACAAGCGCCAACCTGACCAGGATACAACAACAAATCAGTATGATTTATGTTTTGATTGATTTCTGTCAAGTTTAAGACAGCATTGGAACATTTAAGCAATTAAAGAGCCTCGCATTATCCACAATGGGCCCCCAATAATATAGATTTACACTCACTTGTGATTGGTGAGCCTCGTCGCCTGAGTTTCCTGTGATTTAGTGACAGGAGTGGCACCCAGCATTGTCTTGTTCTCCTGTAGCCCATCTGTTCAAGATTCAATGTGTTGAATCTTCCACAGGCTTTTGTTGTAACAAGTGATCATTTCAGCTGCTGTTGAATTTTCATCTCCAGCTAGTCTCCCCATTCTTCTGACATCAACAGCTCATTTTTATCCACACATCTATCAGACACGCTCTCTTTATTTGTACTATTCTCTATTAAACCTAGACATGGTTTTTGCATGAAAAACCTAGGAGATCCTGCAACTTCTGCAAAACTCAGATCAGCCCATTTGACAAGAGGAACCATGCCACGCTTAGGATCACCTACATTTTTGTTCTTCCCTATTTTGATACTCTGAACTTCAGCATATTGTCTTCACCACCTCTAGATGCCGAAAAGTATTGATCTGCTTCCGTGGGGTTGACTGATTTGTTTGTGTGAGCAAGGAGCAAAAGAGTTGTTACTAACTAAAAAAAAGTGTATATGCCACCCATGAATGTGCACATTTAAAAGTGTCCATGCACTACACTGATTGCTGCACTTTTTTTCCATTTCCAACCGTTTGAATGACCCCAATTGCAAAGATATTAGTTTTTCATCAGTCTGGACTCCAAACATCTGCACTCATGAACAGGAATAATGGGGTATTACAGGAATAATGGATGGACCTACCTTGGTGTCCAGGTACAGTGACTCCAGTGTTTAGTTCATCATTTTAGGTCCTTTTAATCATTTCTCTGTTAACATTTGCCACTGTCAAGTGAAAGCCAAGTGGGCTCTGCTCTGGTCGAGTTCTGTGAATTAAAATTTTTGTCTTCTCGGTTGTTTTTCTTCCACATCTCCTCTGCAATATGTTCCGGGGGGCTACGCCGCCTTTTCTCACTTGTAACACTTAAGTAGGCACAGAAAACGACAGCCTGATTGAAAGTCTATGAGATGCAGTACTTGAATTAATAGACAAGACGTAGAGGTGTGGATGTGTGGGAGCAATTTTATCCCTCAAATTTGGAAAGCAAAGAAAGACGTTTTAATGGAGAAGAGGAACGAGACAGAAAGCAAAGAGAAAAAGGAGGGGAGAAAAAAAGGAATTCAACAGAAAATGTCTGCATGGCAAAACAGGCATCTAAGACAATGGAGCCCCACTCACTAAAACCTGAGGAGATGCAATAGACGGCAGGAAATGCAGATTGTCAAAAGAGGAAAGAGAAAGAATGAATGACACAGAGCAAGTAGAGGCGAGAAGGGTAATCGGCAAAAAGAAAAAAATGCTAAAAAGCAATGTAAGTAGTTAAATAATGAATAAATGAAACGGGAAGAGGAAAGCAGGGGATGATAATGATCCTGAGGAGTTTAACGGGAGAGTTTTAAAGGGAGCGGATGAAGAGAGATGACAGATGAGGGGAATGTCAGAGAAAAAGGAAACAAAGGAAAATAAATGGTGAGGACAAGATGACAACTGAGATAGAAAGGTAGAGGTCTTTCTTTCCTCTGTCTCTCTTCGATCATTTGCAGTACTTTATCACTCAGCGTCCAGCCACCGTTTGAGGGTTTCCCTGTTATTGCCTTAGAATCTCCGTCATTCATCTGCTCATCTTCTCTTTATGACTGTTCCCCGTTTCTTATTCTCTCCTGCTGCCTCTTTTCTGTTTCAGATATTCATTTTCTGATAATGTCACTGGCAATACATCATGTCACTGACACTTCTTCCATCTCCATTGTGCTGAAAAATGTGCAAATGATGAAAAAGCCGAGGGAGAAATTTCGTGGGTGCAGGATTGTAGATGAGCTTTATCTTTCTTACATTTTAGAACAACCATGTGACAGCAAATTAAGAGGACAGAATGTATAATTGTCATTTTATATACACGCATGTCATTCCTTAATTTGACTTGATTATAACAATTGATATACTTCAGAAGCTTTTCCTAAGCATTGTCTTCAGGTCACGTTATCTTTGCTGGCAGGATTCTCACACATTCCATCTTAGAAAGAAATCTGGTGAAGTTCAGTAAACCTTTAGACAATGTTTCATTAAACATTTCTGGAAAGTCTTGCTAGTCATAAAGTAGTTAATTGCATCTCATGACTGTACTTCGTCATCTATGCCATTGCTCTTTGGTCGATGCTGCTTCTGTCAGTTCATCAGTGCTCACTGCTGCTGCTGTTGAGAAAGATGTCAGAGGTCCTTAATCACAACGGAGACAGCATCACTCTGGAGATAATTGTTTTGTTGCCCGCTGAGGCTCCATCGCCCTCCAGTCTATCAGCACACCCTCTCAGTTTGAGACAGATACTTTGGACAAATGGATTTCCTGCCTTGATAATGAACCCTTCTTCATGCCTTACTCATTATGGTGGTCCCACTGATATTAAGAACCCCCTTACCTTCTCTAATAATCCACTTTTCACTGGGCCTTGCACCTGCAAGGCAGTCATGATTAAATCTCTTCTGGAAATAAAATCTGACCTTGATCTGGATTTTTTCCGTGATGACAGGCTCATTTTGTGTAACATCTTCTTCTCTGAAGTTTTGGGAAGGCACATTGCTTGCCCACCGGCTAATTTTCTGCAGGACTGCTCAGTGTGTTAATCTTTAATAACAGCGGCTGTTAGTGCTGAACCTCACATAGTGTGGTAAAAACATTTTTTGGAGAATAACAGTGGTGTTAAAGTAGAAAAACAGAACATTGAGGACAGACTTCTTCAAAAAGCATGTTCAATTATTAAAATTATGGGATTTTTTTTATTACTAATAACATGTGGCACGACCATATGTGGTGGCTGCTCAAAATTTTGAACTCGAAAAGGAAACCACTAATTCATTTTTTTTTTTTTAACTCTGTTGCAGTTGTTTTAAGCAGGGCCTGATTCAACCACAGTATCTCATTAAAGAATTACAGACTTTGAGTGTGTTGATGCAGCATCTCAGTCAGATTGTAGAAAAAGGACAGACTAAAATGTCAAAAGTTAAGTAGAACTGAAAAGAGAGTGAATGAGAAGACACCTGAGTTCAGGAGATGTGAAGCATGATGAAGAAAGGAGGAAAGGACAGGAGCTGATGAGAAGCAACAAGGGTGAACAATTGGGGGAAAGTAACCATGCTGAGACAATTAGTCCCACCTGCAGCTTACTCAAACTGTGAATACCTGTATTTGTGTGTTCTTCTGTGAGATGCTTGAGTGCATTTTTTGTCCAATGTGCCCTTGTGTTTTTCAGTGCTTGTTGGCACATGTGCAGAGGCTGGTGTTCTTTATGCAGTATTTGCTATCAAAGGTGGCACAAGCTTGAGTTATGTTACTTAACAGGCAGAAAAAAAAATATTGCTAATATTGAGTAAGATGTCTATTGTTTGAAAAACTTCCAGATACTACAGAAAAAATACACCCATGTCACTGTGATACAAAGTCCTTTTACCTTCAGCACCACCTTAATAGTTGCCTTTCTGCATTCTTGAACCAATCTGCCCATTTTACTCTGACTTCTGACATCACCAAGCCATTTTTCTCAGTCCACTTCACTTGATATTTTTTCTTTAGTTTCCATAGTTTTTCATTTTGATCGTCAATGAGAACTTCAGTAAACTGACTGATTGGGCAATTCCCAATTCCATGCACAGCTGTTTTCCATCTGCCTACTCCCAACCTCAGATGTCCTCTATTGTCTTTGGATAAGTTCCTCTGGTGCCCTTGTCATTTATTCCTTCCCTCTTTCCAATGTATGCATTGCAATTTGATTTTGCAGTTTTCCACTGGCTAGGGACTAACAATCCTACAAAAAATATGACAGCTCTCCTGCGTTCACTGTTATCTCTATTATTTAATGTTATGGCTTATCGACCAGCATAAAGTTTCTCTACCTCCTGTTCAATAAGCCCTCTTGTTTGACTGGAGTCTCTCTAATACCTGGGCCACCCAGCAGACTATAAAATTAAGGAAGACCTGAGAGGGGCGGGGGGGTTTCTGTGAAAGTGGGAGGCCTAAATATGCACATTAAGCCTCAATTTGTTTGTCAGCACTAAAGGGTGACAGCTGACCAATCCACTTCAAATCGATTTCAGCGAGGCATCATCAGGGAGTACATTGATGGAACAAAGGGAGGGGTGCATTGCCTAGATGCATCTTAAGTCATAATCAAGACACAAGCATATAGATATACTAATAAGCAGTCTTTTTTTTTTTTCCCCCCAAGAAGCGTTATTACCATCAGGTTTCTATGTTAGTCACCATAGAAACATACACTGTAGTTCGGCCAAGATGCTCGGAAGGAAACAGCTGATGACTGAAGGTGGGTGAGTGAGTGTTAGTTCAAAACAGGTGTTGATGGGTTTTGTGGGTACGTGCCACCTTGTTGATGTTCATGATATAGTTGAGCTTTTGGCAGATTTTAAGATATAAGAGGACCATAAAAAAGAAACCAAATTAAAATGATTGAAAGAAAGATAATGAAATGATTAGAGAAGACTTTCACGGATAATAAACCACCCGCCGTCCACCTCTGAGTGGCTTACTTAGGCCTGGAATGCCTGACATTTACTACACTGAAAAGAAATAAGAAATAAGGGGCTTATCTCGAGGTTCTTCAAAGTAAATCTGTTGATGACATGCAGCTATTCTGAAAATGTGTGAATGATAACAACCTAAAATTAGTGTCATTTCATCCAGAAAATAATGTATCTTTCCTTCTTCCAGTCTACATATTGTAAGTGATCCAGAAAAACACATTGACCAGTTTCATATTAGTGCTAGTCGGAATTCCAGCTCCCTT
Organism: Brachyrhaphis roseni; assembly: GCA_903066815.1. Lineage (NCBI taxonomy): Eukaryota > Metazoa > Chordata > Actinopteri > Cyprinodontiformes > Poeciliidae > Brachyrhaphis > Brachyrhaphis roseni. The sequence continues at coordinate 12,887 of CAEFZY010018669.1, read as the reverse complement.
TAAAAAATATTTAAAAATGGTAAATAGCTTCTCAAAAAAATAAATGAACAAAGTTTTACAGGCATGTAGATTGATTCACCACAGATCAATACTTTTTTTGAATCCACAATTGCAGCACTAAATCCTTTGGAGTACATCACAAACAGCTATGTACATCAAGAGACATATTTTTGCAATTTCTTCTTTTCAAAAGAGCCAAAGCTCAGTCACTTTGGCGATGAAAACCAGTTTTAACTTTAACTACATGCATATGTTGAAGACCAGTATTTAAAACTAACATTTGCAAGCCGATAAAACACTTTAGCTTCCACTTTTATTTAAACAACCTTTCATTAGAGAAATGACATCTTGTTCCTCTTTTATTTTCCTCTTCAATAACCACTGGGACTAGGACCAAAATTACCTTTCAAAGTGAAATCTTACCATTCGTTTTAATCTTTCTCAAAGAGTTGCTTTACCTTCCAAAGTCATTTTACTGTGTCCTCGGGGGTCAGAATGGTAATGAAGTGCCAATCTCTTAATTATAATCATTATGTGAGATAAAAGTTTACAGCTTTCATAGACAAATGGACCATCCTTTGCTTTCCTGACAGTTTATTGGCTTAGTGTGTTATTGTGTGTTGCCAAGGTCCATAAATAGAAAATAGATGTTCAAATTTAGGAGAAAATAAAATGTTTTGTTATCTATTCATGTCGTAAACCTTTTGCACAAGAAAGCAGATGTTACTTGTTCATATGATTGATTGAATCTTTGAGTACATAGACATAAAATTGCTGTATGACATCAAAAATTACTAAGGTTTAGGGATCAATCTATACATTGATCTGATCTACAGAAAGGATTCCTAAGCTCTCAAAGTAACATTCAGCAGCCCTGCTGGTCTGAGATTGTGTGATCAATGATTGTATTGATGTTCAATATGGAGCGTTCCAGGGGTTGTGGCTCAATATGCAGACCCAACAGTGTGATTGGGGCTTTTTTTTTTACATAGGCAAGGTATGTATCAGTTTTACATTATAGGAAATATATTGCTGTGAATGGTGTGTGTGGTGATTTTCACATTTTGCATGTTTGCATGGATTTGTTGTGCCTCGCTTGGTCTTTGTATGTTGGAGTTTCGTGTGTGACCTTTTGCTACTGATTGTATGCAAGCTGTGATTAGAATAATCACTTAGTTGGTATGGAGACTCGTCATTGAGGCATTTAGCCGCTCACTTAAGTCATGCAAGGATGTCTCCTGATATGTCTGATATCTTGATAAATGCACTGAATTGTAGCAAAATGAGTCATTGAAATCTGCTGTTGAATATATTTATCTATAAACCCTGTACTAGTAAGACATGCTTTTGAAGAGTATGGTTGTTTTGCCTTTTTTATTCTTATTCCTCTTGGCCAGTGAAAAGACATTCTTAAGACAGATGGGGTCTTCTCTATCCGAACAACCAATTATCTAGACTGACTTAAAATGTAGCTATATGTTACCTTTTAAAACACTTTAAATTGACTTGTAGTCAAAGAGGGCAACACAAATCAGTTTAATGATGTCTTCAAATGTTACACCTTGTCCAGATCAGTGAGGGTGTCCAAGATGACAAGAAGCATCAACTCAACATTTACTAAAATACTCCTAAATCTGCCACCGTTGGATCAATGGTGCCTACCCTAAGCCACAATCATTACATCTGCAGGTAACATATTCAGAATTTACTATCCCATCCATTTTTGCCAAAGCACCCAGAATCCACCTTTTCATAATCCCCAGACCTTTGACTGGGCATGCAAATCACACATATTTAAAACATTTCCAAAATAACCAAAATGATCCATCGCCGCACTAGGCTAGTTCATTTACAGTACATGCATAAGAGCTCATATTAAAACATCCAAACACAATTCACAGTGTCTTACCAATGAAATATGGAGCACTCAAGAAAACACCCAGTGATTAAAAATCACTTGGATCAATGTTAGGTTTTCGATCCAATATTTATAAAAGCAAGCATAACAAAGAAAAAACAGCAGAGCAGACATAAGTATGTGTGGGAATTATGCCCGATAATTTGGTTGGTGAGCTTTTTTTTTTACTCATCAGGACTACATCACAATGACGAATCACTGAAACAAGTTCATTTCACAAAACTATTTTAATTTTCTTGACAACACAAGTAATGTAAAATTCTTGAAATTTGATTTGCTTTCTGGATACTCAAAAGATCCTAATGGTTCAGAACCTCTGTAGCTTTTCTATCCCTAGCAACATATGAATATGAATTTGCATAATAAAGTTTCACATGGAATATCATTAATTTAATGATGCAACGCCTTTACCTTAGGAGACTGCAACATGACTGAAACATGTAAGCACTGTTTAAATATCTTTAGATAATTCAGTACCTCAACATGGAAGTTGGTTCAGTAAGTGGTTTGGCTCTGAGAAGCAGGCTTTCAAAAAGGTACAGCATTTTGTAAAATATGCAAGAAAACTGTCACTAAAAAAATACGAGTCAAAGATAGTTTTACAGTTTAAAAGAAGAAAAACACGCTAGAGTACCACCATACGATTATAATATGCAAGAAGAAATTTCAAGCAGGTCCATATAGGCGCATGTGAAAAGTAAGTAACTCGAACAAATGCTGTAGCAATAACTTCCTGCAGTGGGGGAAAATGTCCTTTATGCTGGTCATAATGTAAGTCAACTTTATATATCCTGCTATTTAATTACGTTCCAACTTAAAGTTTGATGTCAGTTTAACAGGCAATGTTATTTCATTCACTGCAGGAGTTTGAGGTAAAATTCATTGTGCAATTATCGAGTAATGTGCTAGATTACGAAGTTAACATTATTTCCACTCAAACCTCTTCATGTCTTGCATTTAACCAATGCCTCTGCACTTGCACAAGGCTGCAGTTTCAGGCCTTGGTTTCGAAAAGAGGCTGTTATGAACTGTATACAGTAAGTAGAACACCTTACTTAACTTCACTAATAAATGCTGCCACATAGAAGTCTTTTATTTTCTCTGTAGATTCACCAGGAGCATTGTGATGTGATTTGTAACTTAAGTGCATACTCAATTTAAGAGTTTTAAACGTCTCCTTAATTAAAGCCTTAGTTTCCTAATAAACAAAGGCAGTTGTACATATGTACATACCACCAGGTGTATTGAATCACTGATTCTCAGTACCTTTTAGAAGGGGAGTGACGGTCTGGTGCATTTTGATTGTGCCTTTTTGCTCACTGTCCAATGTGCCAGTTCTTGTTGGTTCAAGTTAAAACAGCTGCTGACCAGTGGTGTTTAGATGAAAGGACAGTTTCAGTCGATACTCTGCTCTGTTCAACAGAATATTCATTTAGGATGCCAGCGTGGGGCCCAAAGAGGACTGAAAACGTTTCAGAGCAGCGGGTGGTTGGATGAAAGGAATAAAAACCAATGTAGCCAGACTGGAATTTGACAACAAGTGCCATCTGCAACTGCAGGTATAAATGTCAATCACACTAAACAATTTGATAAAGATATAATTTTTTCCTTGTAGATTTTCTCTTACCACATAATTTCCAGCAAGGAAAAGAGACTTTTAATAATTCAGAGTATGATTGCAAAATCTGTGTATGCAAATGAAGGTATAAAAAGTGGGTCAATTCAAAATATTAATTGTAAATAAATAAATGTACTATTTATTTTATGAAACATGTCAAAAGCAACCTGGCAGTTAAGATTAGGAAGTTTAAAATCATGACCTCAGGCACTGGGCTGACTTTCAGGAATGTTGCAGAGGGTAAGATGGACCTATGCTATTTATTTCTTGATTGCAGTTGAAACTCCGCTGTTTAATCAGCAGGGTTGTCTAATATATTAGGTAGCTTACACAGTGCTCTTTTTTCACAATCAGCCCTAGGACGGCTGCAGGAGTTTCCAACAAAAGTTATCACTTCAATATCAGCTTGGCGACTCTGCACTAATTACCAACTATTTTTTCTCAAAAGATTATTGCGCTCATGAGCAACGGACTTGACAAACCAGTGTGTTGTTCATCCAGTTATACATTATGTTATTTGCAGCCCTATCTCCGTCTTCTTTCAGTATAGACAAAGTGAACCTCCCCAGGAGTGACAACTCATCCAGGAGATTACAGAAGTCCCCACAACTACATCCAAAGTGAACTGTTGCTGATTAATAACAATTTTGGAGAGATGAGTGGGCCAAAATCCCCCCACATCACTAAAAGTTGCAAGTTCTTCTAAATGCTTGATTTGCAGTTGTTGCTGCCGAGGGTGGGCTAGCCTTTTACTAGGTTTAGGGGGCAACAATTAATTTATCCAACAATGTAAATAGTGGCTTCTTAAACTTCATCCCTAGGGAAGTAAAAAAACTCCAGTGGGTGATGAGAGGTGCTGACTTGTTTGCTTAAAAATTACTATATTTATTAAATGGAACAGGAAGATGGATGATTATTTCCTCATTTGAACTTTTGTAGCTTTGGCTATTTTGTTCCGAGCTTACTCTGGTATAAAAAAAAAACAACGTTCTGCTACTGAACATTTTGTACAGATCATTCTACGATTCGTGGCTGGCTTGAAAACCTTTTGCTCTAGATCTGCTTTGTTGACTGCTGACTTATTTAAGTTCTTTTCTAACAGTCTGCTCATAGTCCTCTGTAAAATACACATCGATATGTGATTCCATTAAATCATCTACCAGCAATATTTTGATTCTTTTTATTTTGGTTTGATAAAATAACAAGACTATCTACTCAGTTTTTACAGTGGTGGAGATTGAAAATAAGCACCCTTTGACTTTAAAGTGACATCAATTGACTTTTTAGCTTATTTTTTCACTTGATTGTTCAAAATACAAGACGCTTTGCCAAACTTAAACATAATCTATCATCAAGTGTTCTTATAACACCATAATGCTTGAACATGGTAAAGTAACTAATACAGATTTCTTCTAGCTGCGTTTCTGGTCAGAATGTAAAAAGGAAAAGCACTGGTGAAGCAATATTATTAATGTCCTAAATTTTAGTAAACAAACAGCTTGTACAACTGTTTTGTAATTATCAGCAAAATACAAAGCTACACCACTTACTAAAGAAGTTCTTCTTGAAAGGAAATGCCTACAAAACCTGGGTTTGGTTTGTTTTTTTGAAGGAGTTAAATAATGGTTTTGTTCCATATTTTAGTTCGATGTTTACTCTTATTTCCTCTTCAATCTGCCCTTAAATCTGCCCCACACAAGCAAAGCCAAGACATTTGTAACACATTTTTAATGAGAGCATTTTGTGCTCCGGCATTAAATGCCAGAGGCTACATTAATAGGGTTAGCAGAGTTGTTGGTGCGTTTTAAGATCTTGCTCGGTGCAGAGTTAATAAGTGTGCAGGGTTATAAATCTGCCGGTTTTTGCTAGACAGTCTGTACTTTTTAAGTTAATGCCATCAAAACATTGATTTTTTATTTCTTGACCCCCCCGCCCCCCTTCAGCCTCCAAGCCTCCTCCCTACCACCACCCCAACAGAAACATTGGAAGCTGCATTCTAACAAAAAAGTGATAAAGTAGTGTGCAATCCATTGTATGCAGTTGGTGTTGCAGCTGTGGGTGTGGCTTTTTGAAAGAATTCTTGCAGTAAGAGTAATGGCGGCGATTAATGTATTTCTTAACCTTTTAACAACATTTTTACCAGTGTTGCACTGGGAAGTATATCATAATGAGCTCAGCAGATGTGCAGCTCTACCAGGTGTTTGCCAATTGCTGCTGGCTAATCTGACAGAGCTGATCAGTGGGGGAGCCGCAGGGGAGGGGCGCTCTGTGAGGCTGAAGCTCAAAGGTCTGGAAACTGCAGCTCCAGGGAGGAGTTGTGCCTCAAAGATGGCTGCTATATGAGATTAAAGTATTTCTCAAACATCATATGAAGCAAAAAAAAAAAAAAAAGGCAATCTTACCCTTTAAAAGCAAAAACAACAAATTGTCTATTTTGTTTATATGTGTTTTACGATTACGATAGAGACTAGGGATTCCATCACTAATGAAATGGGATTATTGATATTATGTTGTGGCTAATTGATTTACAGACCGAATGTTTCTTGTTTCAGTTCCTTATTCCACATGTGTTTTGGCATTTGGTTGCACATCCTTCTAGAATCCCTGTTGTCTAGAATTAAATTGTTTGAAATGATCACTTTCCTTCCCTGTTGTGTCTCCTGCGCAGAGTGGAGCAGCGATGAGAGACAAATGCTCCAGGTGCTGCTGAAAACCTCCTGGAGCTCACAATGTGAGTCAGGAAAGGTAATGCTCTAAGTTAGATTTATTCTTTGATTTACCTTGGTCTTGTTAAGTTGTAATGCTTTCTATGGATGTAAATATGCCTTAGTGACACTGATTGTTTTGATGTTAGGTTTGTGTAAATAATGTTTATTTCTTGTTTTTTCTCGTTTGCCCGGCCTTGCTCCTCTCCACTCGGTGGTGATCGCATTTCCACAGGCCAAGTTTTCGACACATTTTCGTACATTAAAGATTCTCCAAGAAGACAAACAGTGAGTGGATAGAACTATGTTGTACAAAGTGGAAATGAACAAACAAGGCTTGTATTTTGGGGAAATGTCCAGGTGTGGTGTTATTTCAGCAATAGAAGAATTTACTGCTACTGTTCGTTTTTAGTGTTTCCCTTCTACAGTTAATACAATTTCTGTCTGAATCTCTGCCCAAAAAAAGTAAGAAACAGTTTATATATCTTTCTGACACCACAAGGGACCACTGCAGCACTCACAGCTCAAACATTTCATGTTATTGCACCAAAAATTGTTAATCTATTCTTCAATTTTTCATAATGATTGTGTCCAAATTACAAAACAACTGGATTTATTAACTGGGTGCTGATAGACAATAATGAATGCTATATCTTACTACTGTATAAAAAACTGCAGAAAATGTGCACCAAGCTAAAGTCACTGGTGCAAACATGTTAGTTTAGATGTATTAAATATGTTAATTTATGTTATATTTTGTTCACAGTCTGTCTAAAATGTGCAACCGCCAAGTGATTGTCCTCTAAAGCACTTTGGTGTTATCAGTTTCATATTTAAAAGTTCTAAGGCTTTGAGACCAGCATGAATTAGATAACTAATACTGTACATCAGAAACAGTGAATTTCAGACCTAATTATTCCCAGTATTGCTAAAAGGCCATATCGCAGGTCTTCTCATATCCATGGAGCTGTTGAGATATCACAAATCCCAGAAATAATTATTATTCAGATTTAGGGCCTTTAATTGCTGTAAAAACTGAAAATGTCCCCTCCTCACACTTAACCTGCTGCCAGGACACATGGGTGTGGTTTCTAGGCCCTTTTAGACTCATACATTTTAGATGTTCAACACTTTCCAGGTGATTTAACATGTAATTACCTTGAAACTAAGTTGGACAGAAGCAGTCTAAAAAACAAAAAAAAAAAAACACGCACACACACAGCAACAGAAGGGCGATGGGCTACAGATCCGAGACTCACTAAAGTAAAGCCATGGTTCCAATCTCTGCAACTGAACACACACTGCCACACTGCTTGGGGACTGAGATTTCTGTAAGAAGCATTAAAATAATGTTTGTGTATGCAAGGGTGTAACACATTTAAATCTTGATGGCACATATGCACTCTGCAGCTGTTTTTTTCCTCTATGAGTGTCTGTCCTTGTGTTATTGCTCCCTGAGATACTTGATATTTAATGAGGGAAGGGAGAATGGGAAAGGAGAGGAAACACCTAAGCTTTGAGTGCTTTTCATTTTCTTTTTTTCCCTCTTGTGCCTTCCTAAGTTTTGTTTGCTTACAAATGTGTTTTAAAGGTGTACTATATATAACATTTTTTCTCCATATGTGCAGATATGTCCACACATATGAACTTATTTGACACCCTACAATAATTCAATGTAACAGTTTCAGCTATTCTGAGTGCTAATGGAATTCTCTTTAGCTGTTCTTTTTGCTGGTATGCATTAATTTTTGAATAGGAGGGTCCATACCCTAAACTTTCTATGCAGGTTGGCAGTAGAAACTTATCTTGGTTTATACTAAAAATTTATTTTTAGTCAAAACAAAATCATCCTAGCGACAAGTGTTTTATTTGAGGACTGCCAAACCCAGATAGATCCCTTGGATTTCCAGACTTGGGCGATGATTCATCATTTTATAACACTAAAGCAATGTTTCTGAACAAAATAAAAATAAAAATAAAAACTTATACTGTACAGTTTGTTCTTGTCAACAATCATGTTATCCCTCTTGATAAGTTAGTCTTGCTTAATATGATGAAACTAAAGACCACTAAACCAGTGCTTAATGATCACACTCAGCCAAGTATGTAAACATGTAAACATTTTGGAAAAGAAGCAAAAATAAATGTACAGAATGTACCTCTATTCCACAGAAACTCATTTAATGGCACAAATACTTGCATATGTACATTTGCAAGTATTCAAACATACAGCCAGAGTTTTTCATGTTCAATTTCCAAAATTATAAGTACACAAAGAAAAGTAGTAAAACATGCAAAGTTAAAACTAAATGTGGAGAAAATCTATTATTTTATGCGTAAAATCAAGAGTAAATTGTACCACAGCTACATTTTTCTTACAAAGGACTTTGTCAAAAATTAAAGAACTGAAAATGGTTCTTGAGTTAAGAACTTCGCTAAGCTGTTTTGCATTGGCAAACAGGTATACAAGTCAGAGCTGTATTTGAATGGAGCTGTTTTGTTTCTTTGTTAGACTCAATTAGAGTTTACACAATGACGCAGCTCATCTGCAAATGTGATACTGCTGCTGATTCACCAGAATCTGCTTCTTCATCTTCCACTTCTGCTGTGATATTGTTGATATTTTGTACACGAGACCTAATCACATCTAATAGTCATGTGAAGAACAGAAGAATCCAAATTGCTTCCCAAACTGCAACCTTAGATCAAAACTCGCCTTATTAACAAACTGTACAGTTTTTCAGTGTGTGTGTGCATGTGTGAAATTTTGATAAGAATTGTGTTTCTTTGATTGTCCCCTCTCTTACACTGGCTTCCACAGCAATCACTTTCACAGCTCAGTTGGCATCTGATTATCTCTCTCACACACACACAGACGTACAAACACAGAAATACACACAGATGCAAACGCCGTTATTTGCATTCTGCTTCCATCTCGAAACTGTTATTTTGGTGATCAGACAGAATGGGAGAGGAAGGGAGCTTACAGTAATTATGCAATTGGCTTTCACTTTGTAGCAGCTCTGCTCTATGAATGCGTTATTTTGTGAGTGTGTAATAAGTGTTGTGTTTCTTTTAATTTAAATTGTGCAGAAGAACATATCAGAGTGTACTGCAAACCTCGTCTGGCTTTACTGATTTAACATTCAAAAGCTGAAACATTGTGGTTGCAGATTAAACCTTTGAGAACGACTTTAATGCTTTCTGTAATTTTACATTAAAATTATTTTTTGAATGTTGGCCACAAAAAGGATACTATAGTTATGTTTGATCAATAGATTTTCACTTATTCAATTATTATTATTATTTTATTCTAAGAGGCCTTTTCCAGCAACCTGACTTATACAAATTGAATTTGAACCGAATAGAACTTCATGTAACTATAAATGAACTGAACATGATTCTTTTGCAAGTGCTGAGATGCCATTTGCTGCAAGTTGGAACAATAAAGACTGAGTAAAGAAGAAACTTAACTTTTTTGAATGTTTTTTTGAACATGTCAAACCTGCCGCCCTTTAGAGCAGGGGTGGACAATCCTGGTCCTCGAGGGCCGGTGTCCTGCCACTCTTAGATGTCTCCCTGGTCCAACACACTTCAATCAAACAACCGAATGACCTCCTAAGCGCAGTCAAGTTCTCCAAAGCCCTGCTAATGACCTCGTTATTTGACTCATGTGTGTTGAAGTAGAAAGTTGTAGGACACTGGCCCTCGAGGTCTGGAGATGCCCAGAATTGCCCACCCCTGCTTTAGAGAGAACAGCTGCTTTGACTTTTCCTTCGTTGGTCTTTTTCTGATGCCATAAATTTGACTTTTTCATGTGATTGAGGCTTGTGCAGTCTTAGATGAAGCTCCTGAGTTTTTTTCTTCTATTCCTACTACAGAGACTAACATCTATCTAGAAATGTAATCTAACTTTGTGAGGCTGCCCATTAAAACATTACAATTAATTTACTTGCAAAACATTAAAATCTTTGTCATCAACTACTGTTTTATAAGATAAGCATGATATATACTCATATTAAATTACATACAATCTAACTTGATACTAGATATAATATAATGTATCTGAATTCAATATCTAATGGCCATTGGTTAAATGCTTTCTATTGAAGGAAGCTAAATATGTGACAAGTACGTAGTTGAGTTTGTTGCCTCCCCCTGAACAAGCGTGGATGGTTTATTGCATTTAGTCTTTGATTTTGGTGAAAACTGTTTTACTTACGTACGCTTCGATGGTGGAAAGGAGCAAATCCACTTTCAATAGAGAAAACCCTCCAGCAGAATCTGCTGTGACTGACTGTGTGTATGAAGAAAACCCAGAGCTACTCATCCAGGAAGACTTTCTGTGGTAAAGAAACAACAACAAAAAAACAGATTCAATTGAAGCAGCAACTATTTAGTGGTCTCACGTAGATTTTAAGAGAGAACAGAAACACATCTAAACAGATTCGTTAAAGTCTATCAGCTGTGTAACAGACTCTACGTTGTTATCAGTGGCTCCTTCAGTGGATTCACCCATCCGAATGACGAGGTTAAAACAGGTCCTAGTGAATCATCTATCAAGAAAGAACATGAGGTTATTGCTGGCAGCAGCTCAGCTGAAGTAGATAGACAAACTGAATTACCTGTCCTACTGTAAAAGAACAAAGTTCAGTTTGATTAGTTGTGGTGGTTATAGATGTCATTGATCAGTTAGTGAAAAGTTTTTGATAAGCCTTTTGATTTTCCATTTTCTATGTTGCTCTGCAAAAGTGTAAGCAGTCTGTATTAGATGAATAATGACACATTGTAGTAAAACATGGATTACCCTTGAGAAGGTGGATATTAATTTTAAGATTGATGAGGACTATGTCTGGTATTTTTTTAATGAGAAATACCAGTAAAAAATTTATTATTACATATGGCCTTCCTTTATGGTGATCACTGTGGTTTTAAAACAAGCAAAATGCTACATTGCGGTGAGTGGGTGAATGGGTAGCAGAATCATCTTCCATTCCAAAAGTTGTATTTGATTCTAATTTTCATCTGCTAGATGTCTTTGTGCCTCTGGGCAATGCACTTAATCCTATAAGTAGCTGCCTACTAATCTGCGTATTGGTATATAAATGTTCACATGTTTGAGTGTAGCTTGGTGAATGTGGCTCTAATGTATAGCACTTTCAGGGAGGGGTATGTCTAGAAAGGTGGCTCATACTTAATACAGCAATGACTGTATTGAAAAAAAGGAAAAAAAAAATATATGTATCTTTTATATAGATTTTAACACAGCATTAAAAATATTGATTGGGGCGGGGTTTATTTATAAAGACATGTGCTGTCCAATGGGGACACGTCAACCAACCAACCACATGTTGGTGATGAATTGTGATGTCATTCTTTTTCATGCAATGACTCAAAGTCCGCGTTGGTCTGCTGAAGCGCCTTTGCATATGCTGGGCTATTCATATGCTACGTTGACGCCTCCTGCCAGCCCGCTCCCCCACATAAAAAAAACAACAAAAAAAACCATAGGAGGTTTAAAAGTGATTAAATTGTAGCATATGCAATCAAATCTGACTCTAACTTTATGAATTTATTTCACTGGAATGATACCATACTGCCTTGTAAAATGCTTTGAGATGAAATTTGTTGTGGATTAATTATGTGTGCTCTGAAAATGGCTGTGGTGTTTTGCCTATTGTGACCGAGGTAAGATTTAGTCTGGCAGTTTTTCTTTACCTCTACTTCGTCACTCTTCTAGGTTCATTTCCTTTCCTACCCTCTCTTTCTTTAGGTTCATAGAGGTGACAATATCTGTCACTTGCTCCACTAACCATTTATAAAATGGTTTGTTATTTTTCTTACTATCCCTCCCCGCAGTATTCTTTATCTTATCATCTTGCCTCCTTACTTTTCATAACCCTTCTGTTGGTTGAGCATCCATCATTGACCTGTTTGGTAAATATTACACTATCTTCTTGTCATTTGGCAAACAGCTCTCATATTGTGCATTTGCCAATACAGAGTTGTAATCATCTTCTCCGCTTCCCTATTTCTCCCCAGCTATCTCTGTCCCTCGATTTTCCTCTTCAGCCATTTCTTTGTTGGGCACCAAATGATTTCCGTTACTTCTCAGTCTGCTATTTGTTGCTTAATAATCATGTATCAAGGATGTGCATGTATATCCGTAAGCAATTTTCTGCAGTGATGATGAGGAAATCTATTACAGTCTTGAGGGTTTGTGTGTGTGTGCATGTCAGAGAGAGGAAAATGGTAGGAGCTATTTATTTCGTGGATGTCGGACTGAACGGTAGCTCTATGCTCAGTCGCTTTTTTGTGAATGCGTACGTTGATATTAATTTACCTTCTCTGCTTATATCTTCCATCCCAGAGTTTTTAATGCAAGGAGAAAATATCATTTGAAACAAAACCTGACTAGTGACAAGGTGTCTATTTCGGATTGAGTTTGTACTGAAAAGAAGGAAGAAGTTTAACACCCAGCCCAAAAAATTGTTTCTTAGCTGATTATAGTAGCTAATTACTATTTCTCAAAATTGATTGAGATTGTCACTCACACTGTCGTGTGAGAACTTTCTACTCATGCAGCAAACTCAACAAATAAGCTACTGTTGAAGAAAAACTGTTTATCCAATGTCAGTGGTGGTCA